>PVJL010006724.1:0-87804 GCA_004026885.1 Lyroderma lyra | reverse complement strand
GTGGGAGAGGAGGGGGGGAAGCTAAATATAAGGGGATGGAAAGAGGGGTCACATTAGGTGGTGAACTTATTATGCATCAAGTTGACAATGCACTGTGGAATTGTATGCCTGAAACCTATGTAATCCTTGCTAACAGATGTCACCCCAATAAGTCTAACAATAAAAATGAATTAAAAAAAATAAATAAATAAAATAAAATGACCATACAGATAAAAAAAAAAAAATGCAAATTAAGATCACAATGGAATAATGTACCTCAACATAAGCAAACATTGATCATTTTACAATCTCACTTGGTCAAAGGATATTGAGAATTGAAAACTCTCAAATAAAGTTGGTGAAAGTATAAAATGGTAAAAAAAAAAAAAAAAAAAAAAATCATTTCTTTTGGACTTATTTTTGTTAAAGCAATCATTGTATTCACTTTAAATCAAATATAATATTTCCTTCAAGATGTGCTCAAGAGCTTGACAATGATTTTATACTTTGAATAACTGAATTTAGTACCTGTCTCAGTTTCTGCTATATGATGGTTAAAACTTAGGAGGAAGTGACAATTTCTCTACTTCTCTAATGCCATTTTGAAGAAATGGAATTAGCCTCAGAAAGTTTATGTCTGGAATGACTATATTTCACTAAGTAAAAATACACAGTACTAAGAAAATCTGAGAGATGGGAAGAAGGGATAGAGATGTAATATATACATGTATTTTAAAGTATAAAAAATTAAACTTTATAATTTGATATTTGCTTTTGTATTTAGAGCAAATGATTTATTTCTATTCAAATTAGAGAGCTGACAATCTAAACATAACACCTTGCTCAGATACTGTTCATTATTTTTAATTTTAAATATAGTCCTAGAATCACCTCATAGACTGGACCTGTTACTTTTAGACAGTTTTTTGTCTGGTGTTAATTATAGCAGAATATGGATAAAAGCAGTCACATCTAATTATATAGTTTGAAAGTGAAAAAAACTATTTTGAGGTCTATATATTTGCAATAACTAATAAATAATTTCAGTTTTGTATAACCTGGTGATTGGAGAAACATTTTAATATGTCTGACTGATTAGGCCACCTATTTAAAAGAAGTAGGAAGATGAATTTCTAATTAAGAATTTGTAAACTTCCATTAAGAAACTTCATTTACAAACTAGTGGAAAAATAATAACCAGGTCTTATTTAGTTTAAAATAAATGAAATTATGTAATTTTCCTTAGAGTATATATTTTGTCTCAGGTAGTAGTAGAGTATATTTGATTCTTATATATACAAGTATAACTTAGCTTTGAACTTTTTATATTTTATTTGCTTTTAGTTTGAGATCCTAGAAATAAATAGAGATGAAACAGCTGCTTCATCCTTGTTGTAGCAGATAATATTAAGTGCCTACCAGGAATTTGGCCTTCTATGTTTATATGGCAAATATATATTTCTCTGAGGAATCAGTCAATTGAGACCATATTTTAGGAACATATGAATTTTAATAATTTCAGGTTTAAGCTGAACTAACCAACTAGGTGAAGACAGCTTTAACCATTAGCTACAATTGTCTAGAGTTCCCATCTGCCAGATGGTTTAGACCAGATCTCACATAAAGAAAAAAGTACATATCAAAAGTTCCATTTGAAATGTAACTGTCCCCCTGCCACATCTGTGAATACAAATGTATTATATTTTAAATGCATTGTGCTATAAATCTCAAAGTCCCAAACTTTTGCTTGCAATATTATAATAAAGTTCAATCTTTTCCTGGTATCTTCATAATTTATCTAGATATCTAAAGATGTGTGGATATGTGGAGAGGTGAATATTGTTTGGTTACCATTTGATATTTTGTGCTGCTTGCAACATTTTAAATCCTTGGCCCTACTGTTTTTCACTCATTTATTTAACGATTATTGATTATCTATTATGAGCAAGATATTATTCTAGATGCTAGGTACAATTAATAAACAAGATGGTGAAGGACCCTGGCTTCCTAAAGGCATCTTTCTAATATTACTGCCTTTACTGTTTTTGTGGGTCATTGATTCTGTTGGTCTTCTGCCTTCACCACTACCCAAGTCCTTGGGCTCCTATATCCATACTTCTCATTAGCTGCCTCTGTGTAGCTGCAAACCTCTTCTAGATTGTTGATCTAGGTGCTCTTTCTCTACTCAAGTCAACAGAAAACTTCTTATGCCTTCTGGGACAAGCTCTTTCAAAAGGATTTACCACAGCAATGCTCTTGCTTTCTTTAGGATACAGTTCCTTTATGCCAATGGATCCTAATGGTGGCTCTGGATCAGAATCACTTAGTAAGAGGTTCAAAGGGTACGGATTTTCTGGTTTACTTCATGTTTACTGAATTTGAGTAATCAACAGCAAAACCCAATCATCTATATTCTTAAAAATCTCCCCAGGTGATTCTAAAGAAGTGTGAAGCACAACCTCATATTTCATATGGTCCTATTAATTTCTTCAAAATTGAACCCTGATGCTCAGTTTCATTCACTCTAGCAAACCTTTCATGTGTTTGCTTTTGGCTTGTTTGTTTCAAGACCCTGATTTTTTTTTCATCCTTTTGACCTCATATGAGGATACTTAGTGCAGCAAAGAGTTTGAATATGCCCAAACTGTAATTGTGGGTAACTTCAATTTCATTTTCACAGGGCTGTATAAAATTCAAAGTTGTGTTTTACATTTTTATGTTCCTGGACTAGGACCAACGATCTACAGTATCTACAAGATTCTTTCAGTATTTACTAAGTATACAAAGGCTGGTGTGTATGAAGAACAGGGAGAGATCTCAGAGGGTGGTGGTGTCTAAAACTCAGGAAATTAAATGAATGTCAACTTCAACACAGCCAAATACAGTTACTCATAAAATTTCTGTGGGAAAGAACATTATTAAAGATAAAGATAGATATTAGAACATTAATCTAACAAAAATATTTTGATTTGGCTAACCTCTGCTTCTGGAAATATCTTTGCAGAAGAGGAAAGGATGATGGTGTTAAAGAGCTAATACACAGTCACTTGGATTCAAGTCCTGGCAGTGATACATTATATCAGGGTGGTCAAGACAATGTTTGACTTCCAAGGTCTAGTTTCCTCTCAGAGGAGCAGAAATGCTAGCAGTACTTACACTACAGGGTTATTTTGATATTTGTTAAGACAATGTCCACATAATATAGTACTTAGCACATTACAAGGATTCAAGAAACAAATGACTCTTCTTGATAGCATTAATATTGATATTATCATTATCATTATCATGAATAAATATATAAAGTTGAAAGTTGTAGGTAGGACTTCTCCCAGAGTAAGTTCTATGACCAAAGTTGTTATGGCATGTACCAATACGCATTTTCTTTCAATTATGCAAGACTTAGCATAAACATTTATTTCTTCTCTTTTGTGGGGCTTGGAGGAGGAAGAGGAACATTCTCACAGTTGCCCAGATCATCATGAAGAGGGCTGTTCCTATCTAAAGTAAAAACTTATCACCTTCTGGTTTAAATATCAATCATGTTTAGATTCACAAAATGTGTGTGATAAGACTACAGTTGACAGACTATTTGTTTCAATTGGAAGATCTCAAGAATTTACTGAATTTTTCTGTGATTCAATTTCTGAAAAAATTGTTGTGGGCAAATAAAGTTCTTTAACAAGTTCTGTTATCAAAAGAAACTTTCTAAGTAAATACAAATCAATATAAGAGATAATTGAAAATAAAAATAATGTAAATTTCTACTATAAAAGCACATATTTATGACAAAATGTTTGCAAATATTTTAACTTACAAATCAATTATGAATAATTTAATGGAAACACAAATGAAAAGAATATCAACAATATAATGATCTGAACTCATTTATGAGAATCATAAAAGAATTAGTTTATCTGACCAATACCTATATTTAATTTTAAAAGTTTTGCAAGTTTTCACTGGTTCACTGGTCACTATCTAATTAAAAGTGGTCTTCATAGAACATAGGCATTGAGAGGAAGAAATATGCAATATGTTAATGAAATCTAGTATACATATATTATTTTTTGTACCTTGAATCAATGCATAAAAGATAGGAGTATTTGATAAAATTCTGAGCATATTTGTTATAGGTAGGCATTTTTCTTCCAGGAATTTGCAAATATATGTTAATGTTAAAGGGAAAAATATTATAAAACTTGAATATTTTGTTATTTTTAATAAAACTTTGTTTCATACTCTAATGTGTAATGCTGGTTTTCAAAAAAAAATTCTGATTATAAATTATGTATTAACTGCTTCTAAGTGATTATAATTAAAAAGTTTTAGACTCCTTCCCAATGGTTTCTCTAGAGAATTTCCAAAATATGTTATAGAAAAATCTTAGGATGAAGTTACCTGTTTAGAGGAAAGACAAAGACATGTTTATAACAAGGTGGTAATATCAGCAACATCATTATTGTGACATATGGCTTTTCTATTTGTGATGCATTGGGCAAACAGATGGCTATGTGGTTATGTTGGAGGAGGTGGCAGTGAGGAAATATGTCCCTTAATGCCACCACATCTTCCTTTTCTGATCATCTATTACAAAAATAAATTGGTCCTAATCACCTCAACTGTAAAAGGAGGGTAAGAATTAGGAAACTATAGTCTCTCACATCTCAAGTTACAAGCTCTATACTCTTCAATAAGCAAAATATGCAGTAATGAAACAACATACTTGATAATTAATTGTAACAATCTGAGATTATCTTATATCTTAATTTTGATTCTATACTAGAACAATTGTACATTTTGTGAATAGTTGTGACTTCCAAATACATTTCAATATGGGAAATAATTCTACTGTGAGACATAAAGAAGATGAAACAAAGCCTTTTTGGTAAAAGAACCCATGCAGATTCAGCCTGTGGGTAATGGTGGTAATGAAAAACATCACATATTATAAGAATTACTATTCTATTAAATGACAAGGTCCACTCTTCCCTTCTGACAGAGAAACCTGCTAAACAATAAAAGCATCCTGCCTTTAATTCTGTTTTGTTTATTTGCAGTTTGAAGAGTTAATTTTTACCTCAGTTAAAACTTATTGGAGTTCCCTGATGATGTAGTGGCTTAAGGCTTCGGCGTTGGCACTGTCAGTGCTGCGACCTGGGTTTGATTCCCAGTCAGGGAGCTACCCACATACCAAAAAGCAAAAAACAAACAAACAAACAAACAAACTTATACAACAAGCTGACAATGCACTGTAGAATTGTATGCCTGAAATCTATGTAAGCCTTGCTAACAGATGTCACCCCAATAAGTCTAAAAATAAAAATGAATAAAAAAAAACAATAGAAAAAAAAGTCATGTTAAAAAAGAATTCCATACTGCCACTTAAAATCTTTCCCCAGAACTTTATTTTTCCTGAAAGCTTATTGAAGGAGACACTAGATCCATTTCTCTAACATCTTAGCTCAGGACTTTAGGGATATAAGCAATTATCCTCATCCAGCATAAAGCTGAATTTCCTGGCTTTAAAGCAAATGTATACACAGTTTGGTTCAACTTACACTATTCTATGCCATGAATTTCTAGGTTCCTTGGGCATATTTGCCATTCTCCTTTATTTTACAGTGTGAAAATATAATTGGCTGGCTGTCCTATAGTTTACCTGAGATAGAAAATCAGCATGAAGGTATATGATTCTTCCTTTGTGCCACAAATCCCCAAAGACAATATGAACTTGAGAGAAAAATATTATTTAAAAAAAGTGGCCTTACAATCTCAGCCTAATGGGATATGCAGAAGAAATATGAATCATATTGCACCAGAGTTAAGTTGATAAAATGTTAGGTTGACAGATGTTTATGGAAAATGTTCTTCCTCATAGGGAAATGCACACACAAGCTTTCATAGCTTCCGCAGTATACTTGAATGATGTTTCCTTTGCTTGCTGTATAATCACATCAAGTGAGCAAATATATAATGGTGAAGTCTAAATTTTTGCTTGTTAATTTCATTCAAAATATGTAGATGAAATTTTGTGAGTTAATCTCTAGTGAGTGACTATATTAAATACAACTGACACTAGTGATGAGCCATATCTCTATTGCTGCCATGTTATGGTGCCTACTAGTTTTCTTTACATGTGCTAATCCATATAAAATTCATTATTAACTGTCTCTACATTCTATTTAACTATTTTTAACCTATGGCCCACTTTGTACATTTGTCATACTAGAAGAAAGATGAAGAGATTGGTTTTGGTACAGATCAGGTTCTCATTAAAGTGAACTGAGTTCTTTAATCAACAACATATTTTTTAAAAGAAATTAAAACCAATGTTTGGAGATTTCCTGCCTTTCTAATGGTTTGCTTTTCTTTTTTTAAAGTACCCTTTAAGCCAAAGTGAAGTTGAAGTTGTGGGGAGGAGGGACAGGGGAAGTTATGCAATCCAGAAGTTTGTTGACCAAACTTTTTGATGTCTTCCAGTTTATAATGAAAACTGATTTCCCAGAATAGTACAAAAAACAAGTGAATCACATTATTCTTTGACAAAAATTTAAATGCAAAACAGTCTTAAAATGCTCATGTTTAAGTTTTGTGCCTTTGTAGCAAATTCTTACATCATGAGCAGTTTATTCTGTGTGAAAAACAAATATCTGTATACCTAATTATGAAAGTATTATATAGATATGGTAAACTAATTTCCATAGCATGGAAATTGATCTTCCCTGTATGCTTCTGTACTTGAAATAAATTGAGGCTTTCAGCCATAACCAGAACTACAAAATAGGTAATGTTTCTAAATCTTTTTTCTTTCAAAATGTTGTTTTTTGTAAATAAGTGATCCTCAAAAGAAATCTAAGAGTCTAAGACTAGCCTGGTTTTGTCCCCCCACCCAACCCTCTTTGTGGAATGAGGGTATTGGTATTAATTTACTCATATCAGTTGTTCTTTCTTTATTTTTTAAACTGTTCTTTCTTTCTACAGTTAAACAGTCCATTTGTTTTATTGCAATACTGTAATTTTTCATTATTTCATGGAAATAAGTCTTTTAAAATATTTTTCTTATAAAAAGTGTTGTTTAAGAGGATTTCAGTAAAATTTAAAACTTTTGCTCTGCAGATGATAATTGCAAAAGAATGAGGAGACAAGTCACAAACTGGGAAAGAAACTACTTCCAAAAAAAATACATTTGATAAAGGACTGTTATACAGAATACATAAAAATTTTATAAAATTTAACAATAAGAAACAAGCAACCAATTAAAAAATGATTAAAAGGTTTAAATAGACATGCCATTAAAGAGGATATACAGATGGCAAATAGCATGTGAAAGGATTCCCCACATCATCTATGATCAGAGAAATGTAAATTAGAGTAAGAATAAGATATCACTACATACATATTAGAATGGCTAGAATCCAGAACACCAAGAACAATAAATATTGGAGAGGATATAGAACAAGTAGAACTCTCATTTAGTGCTAGTGAGAGTGCAAAATGGTATAGCCACTTTGGAAGACAATTTGGTGATTTCTTATAAAACTAAACCTATTCTTTCCATACGATCCAACATTGCCTTCCTTGATATTTACCCAAATAAATTGAAAATGGGTTTTTACATATGGTGCATGTGTGGGGAAATGAGGAATATAGGAAGTCTCTGTACTTTCCACTCAGTTTTGCTGTGAACCTAAAACTGCACTAAAATTAAAATTTATTAATTAAAAACATTGTCTAAAAAAGATTTTTCTTCAAATTTTCAGGTGATACATCTTTTGTATTATGTTGCAATACTTTAAAGTAACATTTTCCCCTTTTCTTTGTCAACATTGTATAAGGAGAGATTTATTCAAGTCTTCTGTTTGTAAATAAGCGGAAAGAGTAGAAACATTCTATAGTCTTTCTCTCTGTTTCTTAGTATGTTTGTAGATTTTCACTTTCAGACCTTAACCTTACATCACATTACTATTTTGTATACAACTAGCTCCATCTGTGAGGGCAATATGGCATTCAATTAAGGTGTGTCTGCTTAAGATCCTTTGGCTGTCTTTTTGGACATGCTAGATAACCACCTAAACAATCTGTTGTTGAATTTTTGTGGGGAGAGGGACTTCTTTCTCTTTGTTTCCAAAACATTCCAGACAAACTCCCTCTAAAGAAAACATCCATTACTTCTAGAAATCTACTTCAGTGACCTGTGAATTTATTTTCCTTTGTCTTTAAGATTCATGGAGTATATACCTTAATCCCTTCCTTTACTCTTCCTATTTTGATCCTTAAAATTGGTGTTTGAATAAATTTTAAACATTGTTAAAGTGATAATGTAAAACTCTAGTGATTGTTGACAGTAACTACCAAGCTTTTTTGCTGGTCAACTCAGTTCCTGCAATGAGGATTTATATACAGATAGTAAATATATGAGGAGGAACCCCCCAAAATCTGTAATTATCTTTCTTTAATGTGAGAAATATTGTGCAACTGGAATTTGTTCCTCTGGGTCAAATGGTCAACCAAAGTTTTATCTGGAGAAGTTTGTATCTCAATTGGCAGAAGAAATGTCTTAAGTTGTGGCAAACAGACTAGTTCTTCCACCATGGCAACACATCTGCCCACACTGCGCTGAGTGTTCAGCAGGTTTTGACAAAAAAAAAAAAACAAAAAAACAAAAAAAAAACATGATCCCCATTCCCCACCCTCCTTATTCACCTGAACTGGCCCCAACAGACATTTTTTGTTTCCCTGGATGAAAAAAAGTTCTCAAAGAAGAAAATTTTTGCCAATGTGGAAGAGGTGAAACAAACAAAACAAAATGGCAGAAGCACTAAAAGGCATCAGAATCAGTGAGTTCAAAAACTGTTCTGTATACCTAATTACATCTGAACAGGTATATTACATCAAACGAAGAACACGTTGAAGGTGACTGAAGTTCAAACATGTAAGAATAAATACACACTTTTCTGTAAATAAATTCCATTTCGGGGGGATTGCCACTCATAAGTTTAGTCCATTCTTACTGTTTTGTGGGCATCTCTCTTTTGTGTGAATATATACTGAGCTCAGTTTATTTTCTACTCTAGATCTTTCCAAGCACATCTTCTTGGCCACTTGCCTTGTTCCTTGGCCAGAGTGTCTCTAACGGAAGATCTATACTGTTCCCAGAGTAGTAAAGTTCTGAAAGCCACTACCGATACCATTATTACAGAGTGAAGGACCCTTTGTTTCATGCCAACTGACAAGAAGAGGTACCTGTGCCTACACAATGGCTGGATTACACCCAAGCAAGCTTGGATTTGTTCAGTGGCTTCCTAGAGAATCAGCCAAGTTAAACAAAACAGGAATACTGAGCATTAATGGCCTGAAGAGAAGGTTTTGACTAAGCACATAAAGAAGGGAGGGGAGATTTGGCAACTAAATTATTACCTATCCTCTGTCTGGCTCTTCTCAGATGCAGAGGTTTCCATGTGCCTCTGTAGATAGATTCCATGTAACTAAGTAACAATGTTTTTAAGGCAAAGCGGTGGGTATCTCTGGAATGTACCATCTGTGTTTGCTCTCCCACTTTCCTTGCTCCACTTTTCTTGATTCTTGACTCTTGCTCCCTGGGGTTTTATTCCCAAATGCCATATTAACTTGTTAGTTTTTCCCTCAGGCTCTGTTTTCTAAGGATTCAAAATTAAGACAGTGTGCATGTGTGTGGTGTATGTGTTCCAAAAATGTCTTTCTCACTCATTCTTTTTCAGCATGTAGTCAGTATAATTCCACGATTTTTGTTTGTATGATCTTTTACCATTAGTTTATAGTTCTACTGCATATAGCATTTTCCATAATTATCATTGGTGTTTCAATGGAATATTTTGAAATAATGACCATGGAACCCCTAATCCACCATTATTTTTTTTATTTTTTTTATTTTTTTGGGCTTTTTGGTATGTGGGTAGCTCCCTGGCTGGGAATCGAACTCAGGCCGCAGTGCTGACAGCGCCAGCGCCGAAGCCTTAAGCCACTACACCATCAGGGAACTCCCAATCCACCATTATTTTTGTCCTGGGGTATAAACATTTTTTTGTGTCACTTATGCATTAAACACATTGATATTTCTCTGATCAAGCAGTTTTGTTAAAAAAAAATTGGAAAGGAAAACAAAAGAGAATAAGTAATAGGGAAAATCTGGGAAGTTTTTCAACTTGTTTATTTTTCTTTTACAGAATGTTGACTCTGCTTTGGCCATTAAAACAGAACTCCTTAAGTAAACTTATTTCTTTTCTTATTTCTGTAACAGTTTTATGTTTGAAAGTTATTTACATTCTAGTTTGGAACTGAAAATAAAGCAGAAAATGTCAATCTTTTATTATCAGATAATAATGTAAAATTGGGTAATTTCATATAAATTTCAAATGTAAACTGAAATTCATTTTTACCAACCAAATAAGCATGAAATAATTTCTCTCACATTTATTGCAAACATTATGCCAAGTGGCTTGTTGCCCTAAATCCCAATGGCAGAGAATGATAATGCGTATTAAAGACATTTACCAACTTTTCTTCTTGGGCACAGTAATAACCCACATTTCCCCCATTCATTTATGTAGGCTTATATGTTTCAACTTTGGACAATGGAATCTATTAGAGGAGGTATATATGCCATTTCTGGCCTAAAATGTTCCATGTGAACTTGATGTTTTCTCTCTTCACCTACCAGTCATCAAGATTCAGATGATACACAGGAGAACCTTGAGCTTTTAGTGCATGGTGAACTATGAGACAGAAAGCACTGAGTCCAGAAAGGTTTTGTGGAACTGATTAGCCATTTTACCTACCCACCAAGCATATTGGGATGTGTGGTTAATAAGAAATGTCCTTTTGTTTGGTAAGACATTAGAATATTAAGATTCACTACCATAGTCAGATGCCCTATCATTTTTATTAAGCAATCAATAGTTACACTGTAAGATATATTTCAAAATTAAATAGAAGTAAATTTGGCATTGATATAATAATGATCACAATGTAATTCCAATAATTATACAAAATGCTATAATTAGAAATCTTATTTAAGAACTTGTGGTGCATATTTAGTAAACTTAATTAAAATGCAATTTTTATTTTCCATATCCATATATAATAAACTTATGGATATCTTTTTGCTAATATAAATTTAAAACACTGCTACTCATATGCCACACTGCTCAGAAAGTACAAAGTTATTGTAAAGAATGCTCGTGAAAATCTTTGAAACCTATTTTTATTATATATTCATGATGTCATCTTTATTCCTAGAATTTGAAGGAATGGCACTATTTATTAAATGAATAATAAAAAATAAAACATAATTTTCAATAATTAAAATATAATGGTATTTATATATACCCAAGAAAATAACAGGTCTTCCACATTTTCTATGCTCACTGAAATCAATCTCCACCTCAATCCACAGCAATTATATAGAAAGATACAATATATAATAGAGAGAAAAAAAGAACACTACTGAGGAACAACACCTCATAATCAAGGGCTAACAAAGAGTAAATGAAAGAACAGATCTCTGAGAAGTAGCTTAAATAGAGTAAGAAGCATATACTTCCAGAACAACTTTTTAATCTTCTGAAAGATGTTGACAAAATGATTGCAAAAATTAGAATTTTGGTCATTTAAATTAAAATCTTAGCAAACAAAAATAAAATTATGTTCAGAGAAAAAAAAGCAGTGAGCTATAAGCAGTGAGCTGCAAATTTGAGCAAAGGCATTCTCCAAGAAAGCAAAGCAAAAGTTTGGGAAGGTAAGACGTTGAACATAAACTAGCATTTTCAACACCTAATTAGATCTTGAGAATGTGAAAAATGAAAAAGGCATAGAAAATAGTCACAATTATGTGCAGAACAGAACAACAGGATTCTATAAGTAATATTGAGCAGCATATATAATTTTATGTATAAATGAAACAATTTAATTTCATCAAAATAATTTTAGGAAGACAATGTGTTCAATACACTTGTAGTGAATTTTATTTTGTAAGGACATTATGTTATTTATATACACATAGTATGTTGTAAGCTAAAGTTGAATAAAAATAATCATAAATTCTGAGTAACAGGATTAACCTATTGACCTTAAAAGTCTAAAACCACAAAGCTAATAATTTTGTGGTTATTAGAAAATATTGGTAGCTACTTTATACGAGAAACACATTTAACTATAACATGAAATGAATACCACCAATTGTATATCTAATTTGCTACTTTCCCATGACACTATTTTTTAAGAAAATGACCAGTGGAATATGAAATTTGAATTTCTTCTGATATTTTATTGTCATGTCTTATCATCAGCAGTCTCTTTGGTGCTCATCCTTTGTACAAAAACTAAAAATGGGACAGAACATAATTTGTGGGGGTGGGCAGATGATAGAAAGTATACTGTGAATTTATACAGTACACTGTCAAGTACAGAAAAATTCCAGTGATGTTAACATCTAATACGGAATGATGAGGAAGAGAACAGATGTAAGTAAAAACATGCTTTATTCTTTATTTAGTGGAAGAATAGTAGATAATGATAACTCTAATTTGTTATGCAACTGGGTTTAAATGGGTGTAATAAAAGTAGAAGAGGAACTACTAAGACAGAAGTAAAGATGCAACTTAAAAGCAGTAGAATAAAATGAATAATACAAAAAAATATCACAATCACAAAGGGTAAGAAAGGTAGGGAACTTAAAATACAGTAAATAAATAAGAAAATAATATGGAAACTCTAGGGTCACAAATCATGAATTATAATTAGTTCAACTAAAAATTTGCTTAATATTTATCTATTAAAAGGTAAGAGTTGAGAATAAGCAGCAAACAATTCACAATATGCTGTTTGCAGAGATAAGTTTGCAACAAAATAAAAGAAATTTAAAGTCAAGTCACTATAAACTTAAATGTATTGATCAGTGTTTTCCAGAGAAAACAAAGTTAACTGGCTTTACCAGATATCAAAACACATCAAAGAGAAATTAAAAGCATAGCTCTGGTGCCAAAAGAGAAGACAATACCAATGGAACATAAATGGTGTAGATGTACTTCAAAGAAATGTTAAAAGGATGGACTGACTGGCTAATAACCCCCACAAAACTTGAAATTCATTAAACATATTAATCCCTGTTTCATACAATTAGATAAAGTCTAAATTAGTTTTTAAATGCATTGCCTTCAGAAAATATGGAATATATTCATACTTTTGGTATTGGGGAGACTTCTTAAATGTGACATGAAACAAAGCAATAAATCTAAAATTTGTATACATTTAAATGTAAGATATCTTTATGGTAAAAGACAACACAAACAAGGCTATAAGACTGAAAAAAATATTTACTATATATCAGCAAAGGATTTGCATTTAGACTATATGAATAATTATAAGCATAAATCAATAGGAAAATCTAGTAGAAATCTAATTTTGTAAGAGAAAAGATGCAATTAACAAATGGAAGAGGCTCAATCTCACTAGTCATCAGAAAAATGCAAATTAAAGCAACAAAAATCATTATCTTTATCCACCTAAATGCTACATGTAGATAAAAAATATATTAGAGAGATGTGTGGAAATATACATTATTTATAAGAATTTAATATAATACAGACACTGAGAGTCACTGTGGCAGTAAAAGATTTAATTTTATACAAATCATCAAGTTCTCAAAACCTAACAAGATAAACACTTACATCTGCACATAAGGAAATATTTAAATAACATACATTGAATTGGTTCAGTAGCAGAAATTAGGATAATCTAAAAACTCCACTCATATAGAGAATAACTATACTTTGCAATATTATGCTTTAAGTAGTTAAAATGAACGATGCAATGAGTAAATACTGATTGGGAAAGAAAGCAAATTACTGAAAACTAGCTATTAATAATAAATAGCACTAGCTAAGAAATTAGTGACTTATTAAATAGTGATTTTATATTTGTATATATGTAAAATACATGTAAATATGTTATATGGAGGAGGGAAAGATGGCGGATTAAGTGGACACAGTGTTCACACTCTCCCTGAATCGCATTGGGGTTGCAAATAGACCGGGGAATGGCTGGGCTTGGGAAACATGGGAGGACTGATGGAGCAGAGCCCAGACAGCTGAGAAAATATGGAAAGAAGCCTAATCTAGACCTGAAGGAGGAAAAGAGAAGCGAAGCGGGGTGGACCCAGACTCATACCGGGAGGAATACCTCGGGGGCAGAGGCACCCACAAAGGAGCAAGACGTGCTGGGCCCACGCTGGGCTTCTCAGCCCGGGAGCCCTGTGCAGGAGAGAAAAAATCTTGTTATATCTGGCAGGAAAAATCATTGAGAGTTCTGTCTGTATTGGTGGGGCAGACGTTGGCTGGAAATCCAGACATTCTCCATCGGGGTGTGCGCGCAGGCCCAAGTGTTTGCCACAGCTCACTTGGTGTTCAGTGAAAGAATGGCATCTCTGGGGGCACCAGGGACATATGGGAGGGGGTGAGCTGTAGGGTTTTGGGGTGAGGGCCAGAGGGTTCCATGTTAGAGTGTGGAGTTTGCCTCCTGTGTAGGCACTAAAGGATGACATTTTTTCTATATTAAACCCTCCTCAAAAGGGCTGACACTGTACCGGTCCAAAAAAGTCTGCGCAGGCGCATTACATTGGAGAGGCAAACGAAAACCCTGCTCAATACAAATTGCACTACATATCCCTGGGTGTTCTAGGTTGCCCAGCACCCAGCCCCCACCCTCCTAGCTGTTGAAACTAGTCTTGAAGCCTTTTGGCACGGCAGGACCCCAGCGGAAAAAAAACCACAGTGAGGTGAAACTGTGGGCCAGAGGGGAAAAGCCACAGAACTCTAAGAAAAGTTTCTCCAAAGGCACACAAGTACTCTAGAGTTTTACACAGCTCACTCAGAGCTTTGCCCTCCCCACTCAATGGGGCACCCAGGGTGGCTGAGCAATCAGCCCACCCTACTAGCAGAGTAGCAGAGGAAAGTCTTTTTTCCCTCCTCTCTCAATCCTAGCGTAGGAACGTCTGTCTGCGGCTCCCCAAGGAGAGTCCAGTGCTGCTCTTTGCTCCTGCACAGCTAAAAGTGAAAAAAGGTAAAAAGCCACTGGGCTCCTCTGCAAAATATTTACTTATCCTTAATTTTTTTTATTTTATATTTTTTCTTTTCTGTAATTTTCTTTTATCATTACTTTCTTAATTTTTATTTTTTATATTTTCTTTATGATATTTTGTTTTTTATTAATATTATCGTCTTCTCTACTTTTTTCTTCCTCTTTCAAAGGGTGCTAAGGCATACTAGAAATTTGCTTAGTCAAACTCCAGTTGGCTGAGGGATTGGCTCTGACCAACTAGTGGGAGAAGACCTTCTTGCAGACTTTTGCAGAGGCAGCTACCTGTGGTTCCCTGCAGAACTTTTGCTGCCACTCTGCTGTTCCTGCAGCGCAACTAAAAGTGTGCTACAAGTAGTAAACCACAGGGCCCACAGTAAAGGAGAAAAGAAAGAAAATTTATTTTTCTTCTTTTTATCTCTTTTTAATTCTATTTTTTTTTCTTTTTTTCTCCTCTTCTACCACAGGGCTTACATAAAACATTTTTTCTTTTTTAATTTTACTTTTCCCCCCTTTTTCTTCTTTTCTTTTTTAACACTTTTAAATAATTTATTTTATTTGTATTTCGTATTTTAATTTTAATTTTTAAAAAAACTTTTGTATATATTTTTAATTTTAATTTTTAATTCTTACTTTTATTTTCTTTATTTCTTTATTTTATTATTATTAATTCTTTTCCCCCTTGTTTTATTTCACAGTGCATACAGGCACCCTGAAGGTCTGCCCTGCCCACATAGAGGAACTCTAAGGGGCCAGGCAATCAGACCTACCCTAGAGTTGGGGGTAAAAATTTCCTGTGGTTTTTTTGCAGGAGTGGCTGTCCAAGACTTCCTGGGAAGCTCCCAGTGCTGCTCTGCCACCCCACCCCCACCCCCAGGGCAGCTAACAGTGAGCTGCCAGTGGCAGACCGAAGGGCTCTCAGGAATATTTTTTGTGTATTTGTTTGTGTGTGTGTGTGTGTGTGTGTGTGTGTGTGTGTGTGTGTGTGTGTGTGTGTGTTTATTTCTTGTCTTTTTCTTTTTCAAAAGGGAAAACAGGCCCCCTAAAGATTTCCCCTGTCAACACAGAAGTATTCTAAGTGGACAAATGATCAGTCCCACATTACTAACAAGGGAAAACTTTCTTGGGAACCTCAGTAGGAAAGGCTGTCTGCAGCCAACCAGGGAGCTTTTGGTGTTATTCTGCCACTCTTCTCAGACAGTTAACTGTGTGCTGTGAGCATCATACCCCTAAACTACAACTGAAGAACACACACAACACGCTCAAGGGACAATCCTAGATAACACACAAAGGTCAGAGAGATTGCACCATTGAAACACACAGGATGCATATTACACAAGGACACCAAGCAAAGATTAAGACACATAAAAGATATACCTACTACATAGAAGAAAACACAGAAAGGAAGCCAGAATGAGGAAACAGAGAAACACTTCTCAAATAAAACATAAACACTAACAAAACAAAAAAGAAAAACCTCCAGAAATAGAGTTAAATAAAATGGGGGCAATCAACATACCAGAGCAAGGGTTTAGAACACAGGTTATAAGAATTCTTTAAAAACTTACTGAAAACTTCAACAAAGTGATGGCAATCATAAAGTAGGACATAGAAACCATAAAAAAATAACCGATCAGAATACAATAACTAAAATGAAGACTACATTAGAAGAAAACAACAGCAGATTAGATAAAGAAGAAAATTGATTCAGCAACTTGGAAGACAAGATAGTAGAAAATACCCAAATGGAAAAGCAAAGAGAAACAATAAATAAAATGAGAATAGCCTGAGAGATTTCTGGGACAACATAAAATGTTACAACATTTGGATCATAGGGGTATCAGAAAAGTGATAGAAATGAGCTGAAACACCGGGTGGTAGTGACAAGCTTTATTGGGGGAAAAGCTGCTGGGCTGTCTCACAAGGGGAGAGCAGCAGCTCTGGCCATTGGGAGTGAAGTTATATAGGTAAAGGAGTTGCTAGGCATAATGCAGAGGGGTGGAATAGGTTGCTAGGCAAGAGGCAGAGGGAGGCATATGTGGTTACTATTGATTGGTCAGGCATAGGTTCCAATTCACCTGGCTAAGGTAAAGGCTAGGTGGTCACTATTGATTGGTCAAGGATAGGTTTCTATGTACTGGGCTAGGGTAAGGGCTAGGGCAAGTTTCAGTCTCCTGAGCCAAGTTATTGTTTCTCAGGCTAAGTTGTCAATTTCCCAGGCTACATTTGTAGTTTCCCAGGCTACGCTGAGTTTCAGTAGGGTGAGGAGAAGGGGGAGAGGATGGAGGAGCAGGAGTCATTCTATATTGAATCTATCAAAAAGGAGAAGAGAGAGCAAGAGATTGAGAACCTATTTAAAGAAATAATGACTGTAAACTTCCTTAACCTAGCAAAAGAAATAGACACACAAACCCAGCAAGTGCAGAGAGTCTCAATCAAGATGGACCCAAACAGGCCATCACCAAGACACAACATAATTAATAAGGTTAAAGATAAACAGAATCCTAAACAAAGTAAGAGAAAGACTACTTACTTAGAAGGAAGCTCCCAAAAGGTTTTCAGCAGATTTTTCAATAAAAACTTTGCATGCCATAAGAAAGAAGCAGGAAGTATTCAAAGTAATGAAAAACAAGGGCACACAACCAAGACTACTCTATCCAGCAAGGCTATCATTTAAAATTGAAAGAGATATAAAGAACTTCCCAGACAAGTATGACGTAAAGGAATTCACTACTGTAAGGCCAGCATTACAAGAAATGCTAAAGGAACTTCCTTAAGTAAGTAAGTAAGTAAGTAAATAAATAAATAAATAAATAAATAAATAAATAAATAAAATAAAAATGTAAAAAAGAAGAAGACAAGCAAAGTGAACAACAACAAAATAGAAAATAAGAATAGTAACATGGCAATGAATATGTACCTATCAATAATCACTTTAAATGTAAATAGACTAAATGCTCCAATCGAAAGACATAGGGTAGCTGAATGAATAAGAAAGAAAGACTCAGGCATATACAATCTACAAGAGAGTCATCTCAGAAGGAGAGACACATAGACTGAAAGTAAAGGGATGGAAAAGAATATTGCATGCAAATAGAAATAAGAAAAAATCTGGGGTAGCAATACTTACACTGGAGAAAATCAACTTTAAAACAAATATTACAATAGACTAAGAAGGACAACACACAATTATAAAGGGATCAATCCAACAAGTGGACATCACTCTTGTAAACATTTATGCACCCAACATAGGAGCACCTAAATACATAAAGCAAATATTGACTGACATAAAAACAGACATCAACAGTAACAGAATTATATTAGGGGAATTTAACACTCCACTGAGACCAATGGACAGATCTTCCAGACAGAAAATCTACAGAGATACAGTGGCATTAAATGACATGCTAGATCAGATGGATTTAATTAATATTATTAGAGCATTACATTCCAAAGCAGCAGAATATAGATTCTTTTCAAGTATACATTGAATATTTTCCAAGAAAGACAACTTGTTAGGCCCCCAAAAAAGACTGAATAAATTTAAGAAAAATTGAAATCATATCAAGCACCCTCTCCAACCATAGCAATATGAAACTAGAACTTAATTATAAGAAAAAAAAAAACTGAAAAACACACAAATACATGGAGTCCAAACAATGATACTAAACAATGAATGGGTCAACAATGAGATTAAAAAAGATATCAAGGGTACCTTGAGACAAACAAGAATGAAAACACAACTACCCAGAATCTTTGGGACACAGCTAAAGCAGTCTTGAGAGGGAAATTCATAGTAATACAGGCCTACCTAAAGAAACAAGACAAATTTCAAATACAAAGTTTAACGTTACACCTATGAAAACTGGAAAAAGAATAGAAAATGAAGCCCAAAATTAGTACAAGAAATAAATAATAAAAATCAGAGCAGAATTAAATGAAATTGAGACTAAGAGGACAATACAAAAGATCAATGAAACCAAGAGCTGTTTCTTCAAAAAAGAAACAAAATTGACAAATCTTTAACAAGACTCCTCAAAAAACAAAACAAAACAAAACAAAACATAAAAAGAGAGAGGACCCGAATAACTAAGATTATAAATGAAAGAGGAGAAGTGACAACAGACACCACAGAAATACAAGAAATTATTAGAAAATACTATGAGCACCTATATGCCCACAAATTGGACAATGTGGAAGAAATGAGTAGATTTTTACAAACCTACAAACTTCCAAGGTTAAATCAGGAAGAAACAGAAAATCTAAACAGACCAGTTATTAATAACAAAATTGAGTTGACAATCAACAAGCTCTCAACAAACAAAATTTCTGGCCCCTGGCTTCACAGGTGAATTATACCAAACATTCAAAAAACAATTAACATCTACGCTCCTCACACTATTTCAAAACCTCCAGGAAGAGGGCAGGTTCTCAAACTTATTTTATGAATCCATCATTACCATGGTTCCAAAACCAGATAAAGTAAGTAAAACAAATAAACAAACAAAAAACACCAAAAAATCCCCACAAACAAACAAACCCCAAAACCTCTATAGACCAATATCCCTACTGAACATAGATGCTAATATTCTCAAAAAAAAAATTAACAAATCAAACTCAGCAATACATTAAAAAATCATACAGCACAATCAGGTAGGAGTCATTCTCACTCCTGTCAGAATGGCTATTATCAATAATTCCACCAACAAGAAATTTGGGCAAGAATGTGGAGAAAAGAGAACACTTGTGTATTATTGGTGGGACTGCAAATTTGTCCAGCCATTATGGAAAACAGTATGGAGGTTCCTCAGAAAACTGAAAATGAAACTACCTTATAATGCAGCAATTCCACTCCTGGGTATTTATCCAAAAAAATTCAAAACACTAATCCAAAAAAATATATGCACCCCTATATTTATTGCAGCATTATTCACAATAGCCATGATATGCAAACAACCTAAATGCCCATTAATAAATGATTGGATAAAGAAGCTATAGTACATTGACACAATGCACTGTTAGTCATAAAAAGAATAAATTCTTATTTTTTGCAACAGCATAGGTGGAACTGGAAGGTATGCTAAGTGAAGTAAGTCAGACTGAGTGAGACAACTACTATATAATCTCACTTATATGAGGAATCTAAAAAACACAACAAATGAACAATCAAAATAAAGAAAAAAATGCTCATGGACACAGACAATAGTTTACTGGTTACTGGAGAGTAAAGGGGTGAGGGTGTTGAGGGAGGAGTGAAAGGGATCCAAATATATGGTGATGAAAGGAGAACTAACTCTGGATAGTGAATACACAATGTAACACATAGATGATGTATTGCAGAATTGTACACCTGGACCTATGCACTTTAATAACCAATGTTATCCCAATTAATTTAATACAAAAGTAATAATAATAATTCTGCTTCAGACAGAAAAATACAAGTAACCTAATGTTGTATACATGAGGCTGTTATGTAGTGCCCTAAACAATGACACTGCATAAGTATTCCCTGTATTACCAAACAAATAAAAGTCAAAGAAATGTTATGATATAAAGCCATCATTCAAGATGATGCAATTTTCAAAACATCTTTGGCATGAGTTGGCTTCACTGAGTAGGAGTCCCTAACAGAATTCAAGACCAGGAGTTCAGAGAGAACTAAAGTGAACTAACATTTATAAACTACTTAAGCCTCTTTTTTTTCTTTTTTAACCTTTATTTATTTGTTTTTATTTTTTTATTGTTAAATTTATTGGATGATATTGATTAGTAAAAATTACATAGTTTTCATGTGTACCAGCTTACAATACATCGTCTATGTGTTGTATTATGTGTTCATCACCCAAAGTCAGTTCTCTTTCCATCACCATATATTTGTGTACCTGTCCCTTCTCCCCCACCACCCTTCCCCCTTACCCTCAGGTAATTACTAAATTACTGACTGCCCACGAATTTTGTTTCTTTGTTGCTTTCAATTTTATGTTCCACATATGAGTGGAATCATGTAGCACTTGGTTTTTCCTATCTGGCTTATTTTACTTAGCATGATTCTCTCAAGATTCATCCATGCTGTCATAAATAGCTCTACTTCATCTTTTCTTATATCTGAGTATTGTTCCATTGTGTAAATGTACCACAACTTCTTCATCCAGTCATCTATCAGAGGACACTAGTTGTTTCCATAACTTGGCCATCCTAAATAGGGTTATGGTGGACATTGGTTTGTACATATCTTTGCGGATATCAAGTTACTTGGGTAGATATCCCAGAAGAGGTGTTGCAAGATCACATGGCAATTTATTCTTAGTTTTTTGAGGAACCTCCATACTGTTCTCCACAGTTTGCATTCCTACCACAATATATGAGATTTCCTTTTTATCCACACCTTCTCTAGTACTTGTTCTTTGTCTGGTTGATAATAACCATTCTCACAGGTGGTATCTCATAGTGGTTTTGATTTGCATATCCCTAATAGCTAGTGAAGTTCAGCATTTTTTTTCTATGTCTGTGGGTCATTTGTATATCTTCATGGGAGAAATATCAGTTCAGGTCCTCTGCCCACGTTTTAATGGGTTGTTATTTTTTGTTGTTGAGTTGTACTAGTTTGTTATATATTTCAGATATTAGCTTCTTATCCGAAGCACTGTTTGCAAATATTTCTTCCTGTACATTTGGTTGTCTATTTGCTTTGTTGATGGTTTCTTTTGCTGTGCAAAAGCTATTTTGATATAGTCTCATTCATTTACTTTTGCTTTTCCTTCCTTTGCCTTTGAGGTCAGATTCATGAAGTCTTCCTTGAGCCCTAGGTCTGTAAGTTTAGTACCAATGTTTTCTTCTATACAGCTTATCTTTTTGGATCTTTTGTGGAGGTCTTTAATCCATTTTGAGTTAATTTTGGTATACAGTGACAGTTCAAAATTCAGATTCATTCTTTCGCATGTGGTTTTCTAATTTTCCCAGCACCATTTACTGAAGAGGCTTTCATATCCCCATTGCATATTTTTCACTTCTTTGTCAAAAATATCTGTCCATATACTTGTGAGTTTATTTCTGGGTTTTCAATTCTGCTCCATTCATCTCTTTGTCTGTTCTTCTGTCAATACTAAGTCATCTTGATTATTGATGCTTTGTAGTTTAGATTGAAATCAGGGAGAGTGATGCCTCCAGACTTATTCTTTTTTTTTTTTTGTAGGATTGCTTTCATGATTTGGAGTCTTTTGTGGTTCCATAAAAATCTGATGATTCTTTTATCCGTTTGTTGAAAGAATGCCTGTGAGATTTTTTTTTTTTTTTAGTGTTCAGCATTTCTTTTTTTTTTTTTTTTAATTCATTTTTATTGTTAGACTTATTGGGGTGACATATGTTAGCAAGGATTACATTAAAACTGTATATTGCTTTGGGTAATATGGCCATTTTAACTGTTGATTCTTCTAGTGCATGAACACTGAATATCTTTCCATTTCTTTGTGTCTTCTTCAATTTCTTTTAGTAGTATCTAATAGTTTTCTGTGTATAAGTCCTTTATGTTTTTGTTAAGTTTATTCCTAGGTATTTTATTATTTTTGTTGTGATCACAAAAGGTATTGTTTGTCTCATTTTTTTATGAAGTCTCATTTTTGGTATATAGAAATGAAATTGATTATTGTACATTTGTTGTGGTTATTGTTTTTAATAGTGTTCTGGTGAAGTTTTTAGAATTTTCTATGCAAAAGGATCATGTTATCTGCAAATAGTGACAGTTTAACTTCTTCTTTCCCAACTTGGATGCCATTTATTCCTTCTCCTTTTTGTTCTGGCTAAATCTTCCTGTACTATATTGAGTAGTAATGGTGAGAGGAGGCATCCCTATCTTTTCTTGATTTTAGAAAAACAGGCTTCAATTTCACCCCATTCAGCATGACATTAACTGAGGGATTGTCATACATGGCCATTATTTTTTTCAGGTACTTCCCTTATATGCCCATTTTATTAAGTATTTTGATTATAATGGATGTTGTATCTTGTCAATAGATTTTTCTGCATTAATTGATGAAATCATATGATTTTTATAATTTATTTTATTTATGTGGTGTATTACATTGATTGATTTGCATATGTTGAGCCAGCCTAGTGCCCCTGGGATAAATCCTACTTGATCATAGTGTATAATATTTTTAATACATTCCTGTGTTCTGTTTGCTAGTATTTTCTTTAAGATTTTTGCATCTGTGTTCATCAGAGATACTGTCTATAGTTTTCTTTTTTGTGTGTTATCCTTACCAGGTTTTGGTGTTAAGGTAACTCTGGCCTCATAGAATAAGTGGGGAGGTATTGCTTTATCTTCAAAGTTTTGGAAGAGTCTGAAAATGATAGGTATTAATTCCTTTTTGAATGCTTTATAAAACTCTGATGAGGCCATCTGGTCCTGGGCTTTTTCCTTTGGGAATGTTTTGGATAATTGTTTCAATTTCCTTACTGTTGATTGATCTATTTAAATTATTCAGATCTTCTTGGTTCAGTAGGTAGACTATATATCTCTAGAAATTTGTCCCTTTATTCTAGGTTGTTAAATTTTGTGGCATATAATCTTTCATAATATTTTCATATAAGCCTTTGTATTTCTGTGGTATCAGTGGTAATTTCTTCCCTTCATTTCTAATTTTGGTTATTTGCATCTTTTATTGTTGTTCTTTGGTAAGTCTAGCCAGGGGTTTGTCAATTTTACTGATCTTTTTAAAGAACCAGCTCTTTCTTGCATTAATATTTTCAATTGTTATTTCTGTTCTCTATTTCATTTAGATCTCTAATTTTTATTATTTCATTGCTTCTCCTGACTTTGGCCTTTTATGATTCTTCCTTTCCTAATTCTTTAAGATGGGATGTTAGGTTGTTTACTTTTGATATTTCTTGTTTCTTGAGATTGGCCTGCAGTGACATAAATTTCCCTCTTATTACTGCTCCAATAATTTTGGTATTTTGCATTTTCATTGTTATTAGTTTCTATGTATTTTTTTTTCTCTTTCAATCACCATATATTTAGCTCCCCCTTCCTCCTCTCCCACTCTCTCCCTCTTCTCCCATCTCCTTTCTACTTGGACCCAAATTAACATTAAACTATTGATTGTGTCCATGAGTTTTTTGTTTGTTTGTTTTTTCTTTGTTGCTTTCAGTTTTATAATCTGCATATGAGTGAAGTCATACAGATTTTGTTTTTTTCTGTCTGGCTGATTTTGCTTATCATGATCATCTCCAGGTCCATCCATTTTGTTGCAAATGGCAATATTTCATCTTCTCTTATACCTAAGTAATATTCCATTATGTATATGTACCACAGCTTTTTCATCCAGACACCTGTTGCAGGGCACAAGTTTTCATGTTTTGGTCACTGTGAACAGAGCTGCAAGGAACATTGGGGTACATAAGTCTTTGCAGACTAAAGTTTTCAAAGGTCTTTGGGTAGAACCCCAGAAGGAGGATTGCTGGATCATATGGTAACTCCATTCCCAATTTTCTGAGGAACCTCTACACCATCTTCCATAGTGGTTGTATCAGTTTGCACTTCAACCAGCAGTGTAAGAGAGTTCCTTTTTCTCCATATCTTTTCCAGTATTTGTTATTGCTTGTCTTGTTGATAATGGCCATTCTAACAGGCGTGTGGTGTTATTGCATTGTGGTTTTGATTTGCATTTCCTCGACAGCTAATGAAGATGAGCATTTTTTCATATGTCTGCTAGACATTTGTATTTCTTCCTGGGAGAAGTGTCTGTTTAGCTCCTCGGCTCATTTGGTTTCTCTTTGTTGTTGTTGTTGTTAAGGCATATTAGTTCTTTATATATTTTAGATATTAGACCCTTATCAGATGTATTGTTCACAAATGTTTTCTCTCATTCACTTGGCTATCTCTTTGCTTTGTTGATAGTTTCTTTTGCTGTGCAGAAGCTTTTCAGTTTGATATAATCTCATTCATTTATTTTCATTTTTACTTCCCTTGCCTTTGAGGTCAGGTTCATAAAGTTTTCCTTGAGCCCTAGGCCTATATGTTTAGTACCTATATTTCCTTATACACAGTTTATTGTTCCAGGAGTTATATAAAGGTCTTTAATCGATTATGAGTTAATTTTTGTAGATGGTGAGAGTTCACAGCTCTGATTCATTTTTTTTGCATATGTTTTTCCAGCTTACCACCTACTAAAGAGGCTGTCTTTTACCCATTGCATATATTTTGCTCTTTTATCAAAAATTATTTGTACATAATTTGTGGATTTACTTCCGGGTTTTCAGTTCTGTTCCATTGGTCTATGTTTCTGTTTTCCTACCAATACCAAGTTGTTTTGACTACTGATGCTTTATAATATAAATTGAAGTCAGGGAGTGTAATACCATCAGACTTATTCTTTTTATGTAGTATTGCTTTGGCAATTCAAGGTCTTTTATGGTTCTATATAAATCTGATGATTCTTTTATCTATTTTACAAAAGTATGATTGTGTGATTTTGATAGACATTGCATTAAATCTGTAGATTGCTTTAGGCAAAATGGCCACTTTAACAATGTTAAGTCTTCTTGTCCATGAACAGAGAATATCTTTACATTTCTTAATGTCTGCTTCAATTTCTCTCAAAAGTGCCTTATAGTTTTCCATGTATAAGTCTATCACATTCTTTGTTAATTCCCTGGTATTTAATTTATTTGTTGTGATAGCAAAAAAAAAAAAAAAAGTTGACGTCCTCATTTCTTTTTCTGAAGATTCATTGTTTGTATATAGGAATGCTTTTGATTTTTGTATGCTAATTTTTTATCCTGTGACTTTACTGTATTCATTTATTGTTTCTAACAATTTCCTGGTGGAGTCTTTGGAATTTTCTACATTAAGGATCATGTCATCTGCAAATAGTGACAATTTGACCTCTTCTTTCCCTAATTGGACACTTTTTGTTCCTTTCTCTTGCCTGATTGCTGTGGCTAGAACTTTCAGTACCATATTAAATAGCAGTGGTGATGGGGCAATCCTGTCTTGTTCCTGGTTTTAGGGGAATAGCCTTTAGCTTTTCCCCAATCAATATGATGTTACTTAAGGATTTGTCATATATGGCCTTTATTATGTTGAGATACTTTCCTACTATACATATTTTATTTAGTGTTTTGATCATAAATGGATGTAGTATTTTATCAAATGCTTTTTCTGCATCAATTGATATGACCATATGGTCTTTATCTTTTATTTTGTTTATGTGGTATATCACATTGATTGATTTTCATATGTTGAATTGTCATTGTGCTCTGGAGATGAATCCCACTTTATCATGATGTATAATCTTTTTGATGCATTGTTGTATTCTATTTTTTTTGCTAATATTTTGTTTACGATTTTTGCATCTGTGTTCATCAGAGATACTGGCCTATAGTTTTCTTTTTTTGTGTTGTCTTTGTCAGGCTTTGGAATTAGGGTAATGTTAGCCTCATAGAATGAGTTAGGAAGTATTGCTTCCTCTTCAATTTTTTGGAAAAGTCTGAGAAGAATAGGCATTAATTCTTCTTTGAATGCTTGGTAGAACTCATTGGTGAGATCATCTGATCCAGGGCTTTTGCCTTTAGGGAGATTATGGATAAGTCATTTTTATCTTTTTGCTATTGATTGGTTTATTTAAATTATTCAGTTCTTGGTTCAGTCTAGGTAGGCTATAAATTTCTAGAAACTTGTCCATTTCTTCTAGGTTGTTAAATTTAGGGACATAAAACCCTTCATAATATTTTCTTATAATCCTTTGTATTTCTGTGGTATCAGTGGTAATTTCTTCCCTTTTATTTTTAATTTTAGATATTTGTGTCCTTTCCTTTCATTCTTTTGTTAGTCTAGTCGGGGGTTCATCAATTTTGTTGACTTTCCCAAAGAACCAGCTGTTTGTAATATTAACTTTCTCTATTGTCCTTCTGTTCTGTAAGTGATTTAGCTCTGCTTTAATTTTTATTATTTCTTTCCTTCTACTGACTTTGGGTTTTGTCTGCTTTTCTCTTTCTAGTTCTTTAATATGGAATGCTAAATTGTTTACTTGTGATTTTTGTTGTTTCTTAAGATAGTCCTGTAATGATATAAATTTTCCTCTTATTAAAGCTTTCACTGTGTCCTAATAATTCTGATAGATTGTATTTTCATTGTCATATGTTTCTATATATTTTTAATCTCTTCTTTTATTTGTTCTTTTATTCAGTATTTTAAAAATAAGATGATGTTTAATCTCCATGTATATTTGTTTTTTTCTGCCTTCCTTTTACAGTTTATCTCCAATTTCAGAGCTTTATGGTCCGAGATTATATTTGTTATGATTTTGATCTTCTTGAATTTGCTGAGGCTACTTTTGTGTCCCAGCACATAGTCTATCCTTCAGAATGTTCTATGTGCACTAGAAAAGAAGATATAGTCTTTTTAGATCCATGAAGTGTCCTGTAAATGTCAATTATGTCCAATTGTTGCAATGTGTCATTTAGAGTTGATTTATTTCCTTATTTTTTTTTTCTGTTTAGATGATCTGTCCATGTTTGTTAAGGAGATGTTTAAGTCTCCCACAATGATTGTGCTTTTGTCAGTTTCTTCTTTCAGATTTTGTTAGTAGTTGCTTTGTATATTTTGGTGCTTCCTGGTTGAAGGGCATATATTAATTAGTGTCAAATCTTCTTGTTGTTACATTGTGCCTTTTATCATTATGTAATGTCCATCTTTGTCTCTTGCTATCTTTTTTAACCTGAAGTTTATTTCATCAGATTTCAATATGGCAACTCCTGTTTTTCTCTGGTTACCATTTGTTTGGAGTATTGTTTCCCATCCTTTCGCTCTGAGTCTGTGTTTGTCTTTATGACTGAGGTGTGTCTTTTGGAGACAGCATATGGATGGGTTTTGTTTTTTAATTCAGTCTGTTACTCTGTGTCATTTTATTGATGAGTTCAGTCCATTAATTTTTAGAGTGATGATCGATATATCAGGATTTCATGTGGCCATTACTTTTGTGTGTGTTTTTTCATTTTATGTTTTTTTCTTTCTTGTTGCCTAAACTCTATTAATTTGTCCTGATGTTTTGTTTAAGGTCAAAGAGGCTCCTTCAGTATTTCTTGAAGTGTTGATCTCGTGCTGGCCTCATGCTGGCAAATTCCCTCAGCTTCTGTGTCTGAGAAGATCTTTAGTCCTCCTTCCTATCTGAAGGATAATTTTGCTGGATAATTTATTCTTGGCTAGAAATTTCTGTCTTTTAAAGTTTTGAATATTGGATTCCACTTCCTTCTGTCTTGTAGAGTTTCTGCTGAGAAGTCTGGTGTCAGCCTAATGGTTTTTTTTCTAAAGGTTATAGTTTTTTTTCCCCTGGCTGCCTTGAGAATTGTCTCTTTGTCTTGGGAAAGATCTGCTTGGGTCCATGTATGTAAGGGATCTAATTTCTCATTGAACTTGGGGTTCTCAATCTTTCCATAAGTTTGGAAATTTCTTGTCTACTATTTGTTTGAGTATGCTCTCTATAGAGTGCTCTACTCCTTCTTCTAATCCTATTATCCTGATGTTGTTTTGTCACATGGAATCAGATAGTTCTTGCAGAGTTCTTTCAATCATTTTGGTTTTATGTTCTCTCTTCATCTTCCTGAGATGTTTCCATGTTCTGCTCTTCAATATCATTAATTCTTTCCTCCATCTGGTTAGCCCTATTTCCTATGGCAGTTATTTCATTTCTCACTTCTTATATTGTATTAGTTATCTCTCAAATATTCATCTTGTTCTTCCTTATGTTTTGAATTTCTTTGTTAAATTGTTCATTTTTTTTTCATGAATTTCCTTTCTCAGGTTGTTTACTTGAGCTGTGGTGTTCTGCCAGTATGATTTTATTTCTCTCAGAGCCTTTGAAATGGATACTTTATATTCTCTGTCAGTTAGTTCAGAAATTTCTAGGTCTATGAGATCCTTTTCTGTAGATTTTTCTTCTTCTTTCTGAGCAGCTTTAGATTCTAAGATACTCATGTTGTCCACTGTGTACTTCTTCTTTGGCATGAGGGGTTTATATTCAGCAGAGCCCAGGAGCTCTTTCTTCTTATGATTAGTATTTTTCTGTTGGCACTGCGATGGGGCAAGTTTTGGGAGAGAGCAACAGTGTTTAAGACTTACCTGGGGTCTTCTTCTGCTTTTGGAGTCAGAGCTCATCTATTTGTGGTCCGTCTGCTTTCTACAGTTCGTTGGGGAGGCTGAAAGAGTGGGGAGAGGCCAACAAAATGCACACTGAGGCAGCTCCACTTCCTGCACTTTGCTGGGAAGTTGCGAGAGATGAGGGAGGCTGATGGGAGGCAGGCCAAGGCTATTCTCACTGGCTGGGACAAATGCTATAAAATCCACCACTCTTACTGGGTGTGTGTCAGTGACCCATCCCCATAGCACCTGCTCAGGGCTGAGATTGCAAGCACCATCCATGTGAGGGTGCCTAGTGTATGCGAGCCACATGTCCAAAGCTAAAGGCCTGATGCCATAGGCCATGGGAAAGTAGCTGCCCTGCCTCCGCTGTGGGCCAGGAACTTAGACCCTGCAGAGGAGCTGTGCATGTGCATGCTGTTGGCCGTGGGCATGCCAGGAGCAGAATCTGAGGTGCTCTCTCTGTGGCCCCACCTCCACCTGAAACTGTTCAGAGTCTTCGCTCAGCTCTCTTGCTACTCAAGAGCTTCAGAGGCTGGCCCCCAAGCTCTATCTCCAACACGCTGCTCTAAGCCCAGCTTTCCCACTGTTTTCCACCATTGTGCCACTCCAGCTTTCACTCTTATCAACTCTTGGCCTCCTACTTCCTATGCATTGTGCTGCTCTCAGATTTTTTTCAGCTCCTAGTTCCTTTAGTCAGCAGAGATGGGGTCCTGTCGTGATCCATCTCTGTTTCCTCTTCTCTCTTTTGCTCATCCCCTCTCTCTAACCTTCAAGTGTTTACTGGCGACGCGTGGATTTCTCAGGTGTCACTGTGTTACTCAGGGTCCTCTTTCTTGGCACTTGGACAGTCATTCAATTGTGCTTTCTGGGAGAGGCTTTAGGGACTTCCTCCTTCATTGCTATCTTGTACTCCTTCTCATTTCTAATTTTGGATAGTTGTGTCTTCTTTTCATCCTTCAGTTAGCCTAGCCAAGGGTTTGTCAATTTTATTAATTTTTTCAAACAACCAGCTCTTTGTTGCACTGATTTTTCCTATTGTCTTTCTTTTCTCAATTTTATTTAGCTCTGCTCTAATTTTTATTATTTCTTTCCTTCTGCTATTTTTGTTTTTTTCCAGTTCTTTTTTTTTTCTAGTTCTTTAAAATGGGGTGGTAGGATGTTTACTTGTGTTTTTTTGTTTGTTTGTTTCTTAAGACAGGCCTGTAATAATATAAATTTTCCTCTTATTAGTACTTTTGCTGTGTCCCAATAATTGATATGCTGTGTTTTCATTATTGTTAATTTATATGAGTTTTTAATCTCTTATATATTTCTTCTTTGCTCCAGTCATTTTTTGGTAAGACATTGGTTAATCTTTATGTATATGTGATATTATCTGCTTTTCTTTTTCTTTTTGTAGTTGATCCCTAATTTTAAAGCTTTGTGGTCTCAGCATACATTCGGTATGATTTCAGTCTTCTTGAATTTTATGAGGCTAGTTTTGTGTCTCAGCATATGATCTATCCTTGAGAATGTTCCACGTGCACTAGAAAAGAAGGTACTATCTTTTGTTTTCGGATAAATTGTCCTGTAAATGTCTATTATGTCCAATTGCTTTATTTAAAGCTCATATTTTCTTATTTATTTTCTTCTAGGATGATCTATCAATGGCTGTTAAGTGGGTGTTTAGGTCCCCTACTATAATTGTGTTTTTTTCAGTTTCTCCTTTCAGACCTACTCATAGTTGCTTGGTATATTTTGGTGCTTCCTGATTGGGGGCATGTATATTAATGAGTGTCAAGTCTTGTTTTATTTTCCCTTTTATCACTATGAAATGTTCATCTTTGTCTTTTTTTTTACCTTTTTTTTTTATCCAGACATCTGTTTTGTCAGATATCATGATGATTTCTCCTTTTCTTTAGATGTCATTTGCCTGGAGTGTTGTTTTCCAGCTTTTACTCTGAATTTGTGTTTGTTCTTATGACTGAGGTGTGTCTCTTGAAGACAGCATATAAATGGGTTTGTTTTTTAAAGTAGTCTCTTACTCTGTGCCTTTTAATTGCTGAGTTCAGTGTGTTTTTTTTATTAGGGTGGTAATTGATATATGAGGATGTCCTATGGACATTACTTCCTATCCTATTTTATTTCTTTTTGGTTGTCCCAACCTTTCCCCATTTTTTTAAATTTTCAGGTCAAAGAGCCTTTTTTTATTATTTCATGAAATGCTGGCCTCATGCTGGAGAATTTCCTCAGCTTCTATATATCTGAAAAGTCTTTATTCCTTCTTCATATCTGAGGGATAATTTTGCTGGATAATTTATTCTTGTCTAGAAATTTCTCTCTTTAAAAATTTTGAATAACTTATTTCATTCCATCCTAGCTTGTAGAAAAGTCTATTGATAACCTGATGGGTTTTCTTTTGAAGGTTATAGCTTTTATCTCCCTGGGTGCTTTGAGAATTGTTCCTTCATCTTTGATTTTTGACATCTTCAGTATAGTGTGTCTGGGAAAAGATTTGCTAGAATCTGGGTAGCTACAGGACCTATTTTCTTCTTGTATTTGGGGTTCCAGATCTTTCCATTGGTTTGAAAATATTTTCATCAGGTTTTTGTTTGAGTAGGCTCTATGAAGAGTTTTTTCCATACCTTCTTCTATATTTATTATCTTAATATATATTTTTTAATGAAGTCAGATAGTTTTTGTAAAGTTCTTTCTTTTGAATCTGAAGACCCTGTATTCTTTCTGTGTTGTTTCCATGTTACAATCTTCAGTATCACTAATGTTTTCCTTCATCTTGTTGTCCTGCTTTCTATTTAAGATAGTTCATTTCTCAGTTCTTCTATTGCATTGTTTAAATCTAGAATTTTCATTTGATTCTTTTTTTATAGTTTCAATTTTTTTGTTAAAATGTTCCTTTTGTTCATGAAATTCCTTTTGAGGTCATTCATCTCAATCAGGGTGCTCTGCCAATATTGTTTCAATTCTCTGAGAGTTTTTAGAACTGTAGCCTTGTATTCTGTGTCACTTAGATCATATATTTCTAGACCTATAAGATCCTTTTCTGAAGATCTTTCACTTTTTTTCTAACCTGCTTTGAATCCTAAGGTAGTCATTGTGTTTGAAGTGTTTCTTTCCCTGGTCTTTTTTTTTTTTTCTCTTCCCAGTTGGTATTGCTGTAGTGTCTTGCTGTAGAGCAGACAGTAGGTAGTGATGGGCGACAAATTTTTAGAGTGAGGGGAGGTAGTTAATCCACTTCTTTCGCCTTCACCTGGGCTAGGAGGTGGGGTGGTCTGCTGTGTCTCCACTTTGTGTGGTTTGTCAGGAAAGCTGGGGTAGCAGGGGAGGCTGATGGAATGCAAGTTGGAATTGGCCTGTGCTCAAGTTGGTCAGGCCAAATGCCACCAGCTCAGCCTTTCTTTCTTCTCCTGAGCCTGCATTTTACTCAGGACCATGTTTCAGCATTTCAGTATTTTCACAGCAGTTGCTCTTGATTTCAAGTGCCCAGATATGTGACACTGAAGCTGGGTTCCCTGTTCCTGCCTAGGGCAGTTCAGGTGCTTTGTTCAGTCTCTGAGTCACTCAGGGTGCTCTGCTGGGGTGTTACCTAACTTCTGCTTCATCCAACTCATCCATGGTCTCAAAAGTTTCAGCTGCTTTTGCCTCTGCTCCTGTCTCCACTTTGTCCTCCCCCACAGCTGGTATAATGTTGCTTCTCATAAGCATCCCCTGGCTTCTTTCTAGCTCCTTCAGTCAGCCCCAGTTGGGTCGGGTCATGATCATCATTCAAATCTCTTCTCATTCTGCTCCCTTCCTCCTCTCTTGCTTCCTTCCCTTTCTCTGACCTTTAGGCATTGTCCTTCAATGCATGGATCTCTTAGCTGAGACTGTGTATTTTAGGGTTTTCTTTGGATCCTGGCCATTCAACTGTATTTTCAAGAAGAGATTTCAGAGATAGCCTCTCTGGTCATCATCTTGCCTGTCCTTTTTTATTCTTAATGGACATTTTAATTGCTTCTAGCTGGGAGCTATAACAAATTTGCACCCAATAGAGAATAATACAAAGAGAATAACTAGAGATTTAGTGCAGTGATCATTTTATAATGTATGAAAATATTTAATCAGTATAATGTACACCTGAAACTAATAGGATATTTTATGCCAATTATACTTCAATAAAAAGTAGTTATGGTAAGAATTTAAGAAGACAACATTACCAGAATCTATATTTTTAAATTTGGAAAATAATTTTGAACATTTTTTATATACATCGCCTATGTGAATATCATCTTTTGTGAAATATCTATAAATTATTTATCTACTGAATTTTCTATATTTTTCTCATCAATTTTGGAATGTATATGTGTATATTGTTGAAAATTGTACATGCGTATGTGACAATACATAATTTCCAAAAATTTTATATATAATTATACATATATATATAAAATTTAATTACACTCATAATTATAAATGCACATATTTATAAATATTAAACTTGTATATATACTATATATATGACATGTGCTAATTATATTAAATTATATTTTAAATATATACATAGTATATACTCTACATACATAACATATAAATATTATACTCTATAAATTATATATACTAAAATATACACTAAATATATCTTATATATTTATATATTTATAAATATTAAAATATCAATCTAATTATATATAACTATATATAATATTTTTATAATTACATAATTCTCACTCTCTAACATGGTTTTTCACTATCTCAATTGTGTTTTCTAAAGACTAAAAATTTAAAATTTTAATGCAATCTAATACATTTCTTATGTTTTCATGGTGAGTGCTATTTTGTAGTTTATTTTACATCTTTGTTTACTTCAAAATGGAGAAGATACTACCCTATATTGCTTTTAGAATTTTTGATATTTTTCTCAAATTTAAATGTATAATCTATCTGAAGTATTTTTGCACATGGTGTAAGACTATTTCTTTGCCCCTTTTTAATGAGAAAATTTTATAATTAAACCTCTCCTGATTGCTTTTTTATTGTCATGTATTTTAAGTGTAGATATGTTATAAATATTAAGGCTGTATTATTGTTATTATTTTCAGTGAACTTATTTATAAAATTTTCATAGATATTTATTAGTTCCTGTACTTTTCATTTCTTCCTGTAGTTTCATGATTCCATTTTTTTTTCACATTGACAGACTTCATTACATCTCACAGTGAAGGTTTGTGATTTAAAATTGTCTCAACTTTTAGATGTCATAAGAGATATTTATTGTAGTTTGCCTTTATTTTTAAGGGCATTTTATTTGAATTTTGTATTCTAAGTTGGCTGGAATTTTTTCCCCAGGACATTAAAAATGTTCTTCCATTTCCTTCTGGATTTTGTGATTTCTGTTAAAAATATAGTAATTGATATTATCAATATTTTTGTTACTCCTTTAAGGAATATAAAGTGTCTTTTATCTCAGGTTACTTTCACAATTTAATTTGTTTAATTTGTTTTTTCTCTGATTTGAGCAAATTATCTGTGATGCATCATTTTAGCTATAATGTGTAGCTTTATATTTACACTGGTTGCACAAGTTAAATGAGTATCTTAATTCAATGAGTTGATATATTTCATTAATTTAAAAAGCATTCTCAAATATTATCTTACAATTTTGCTTTTATCCTGTTATCTCTCTCTTCTCTTCTACTGAGGCTCCAATTACATGTATGTTATATTATGGGACTATACCTGAGTTCTCTAATATTTAAATGTATTCAGTTCTTTATTTTTTTATCTTTTTCTGCTTGAATTTGAATATTTTTTATTGCTCTAGCTTCAATTTTATTAATCTCATACCCATTCTACTGTTAAGTCCATACAATGAGCTATTAATTTCAATAGTTTGTAATTTTGTTAATAGCTAGAATACCATTTTAATTATATAGACTGTGATTTGGTAAAATTGTTCATATTTTATATTTCGTCTTTTTCCCTTCTATTTTCCTTAACATATTCATAACCGTAATATTAAAGTATTTGTCTGCTAATTTCAGAATTGAATTATTTAGGGTCTTTTTCTACCATTTTTTCTCAATTGTTTGTCACATTTTCCTGTTTATTCATATGTACTTTAATTATTTTTTATTTTATGTCATAAGGTGTCTTAAAAGATTATGGAGACTATGAACATTATTATCATTTTCCCTTTCTAAAATGAGTTCCATTTTCCTCTGTTCAGCAGATTAGGTGACCAATTGATCACCACAATCCAATCATGAAATGATATGTATGGTATGTGCAATTTAGTAAGTCTTCATCATTTTTTATTTGTCCCTGTTCCTCATACATGGTTCTCCCAGACATCAGATTGACTGGTGAATGACTATACAAGTGTAGCTTATTGGAGAATTCTGTTTTTATTTTGTTTCATTTTGCTTTGTTTTAACTCTTGTCCCTGTAACTTCAAACTTTGGCAAATGTGTTAACCTCAAGACTGCCCAAATATTTGAAGCAAGTTCCCTGGCTTTAGTGAGATTTTTATCCCCTACATATCCAGAGATGGGAGAAGATTTAATTCTGCATTTAAAAGTTTATGAACCAAGCCTTTAACCATCACCATCACCACCACCACTATCACCCCCTCAGACACAAACAGGTCACTCAGCAGATGTCTCATCAGGAAAGATGGTCATGTACTTGGGCTCCTCTAGATTTTACTCTATCACACTAGTCTGTGTAACAGTCAAAAGCTCCTCTGGATTCCTGTCACTTTAGGAGAGGCCGTATTCCTAGGTTAAGCCCAATTTTCTGGTTGTGCTCAGAATAAGCAAATGTTCCTAAGGCATGACAGTAATTGACCAATTATTTAGGAAGGGCTCTTGTCACTATGCAATTTTAGCTCCTCTAGTTCTTGTTGATAACACGTTTTTGATATCTTAAAAAAGAATGTATTTGTAAATATTATTTTATTTTCTATATAATGTATCAGAAGCATTGCCCTGCCAGATAAAATTCTGACTTACACTTTTCAACAGAGAAAAGAGTTTTGATAGTTTCTCTTTCTTCATTCTCTCATGACAATTATTTATTGTGTTTATCATGTGCCAAACAAAATGCTAAATGTTATATTGTAAGTATTACTCAATAGGTAAAATAATTATTTCTATTTTTCTGTTTCTATTTGGAGTAATTCAGGCTCATGGAAGTTTATACAGCTAGGAAGTAACAGAACTTGGATTTTGTAATTTACCATATAACTCCAAAATGCATATTTTTTTTACCATCAAGCTTTATAATATATATGTATATTCTGTATATATTACATATATACAATATCATATACTTATATATTCAATACATAATTTGGTATTTATTATACTTCTGTATAATATCTTCCTCAAGAACTGATTTGTATACATTTCCATCAGAAAAATAGGTTTCAACTCCAGCTCTTATACTTAAAAGTGTGACCTTGAGCTAAATACTTAATTTTCCTGAACTTCACTTTCCTTATCTATAAATGGTACTGATAAATACTTCATTGGCAGTTTTGCAACAGAAGTTAATAATATGGAACCCATTTTTAAACTATAAATCACCATAAATATTTTAGTTAACATTTCCATTAACAGTTATGCATATTTACTGACAAGTTTTTGGTTGTTCATATTTTGCAGCTAACTTCATCACATGCTTATTGTAGTTAAAAAAACCAATCAGTTGTTATTCAATTGTGCAGAATAATCAGCAATCTCATTATTGAACTTGGCACATTATGTTGAATTATATACCCTAAGTGTCAAGAAAAGATCCTTAAATAAGCCATCAGCAGTAATAGCATTTTAACCTTAGTTGGCTTGCCAAAGACATTTTAATTGACTGCATCATTAAGTTTTCTGAAACTACTAAGAGAGGCCATAAGAAAATTGAGCTGCCAGTTGTTTAAAAACTTATAAGGTGAAGGGGAAGCAAGTCAGGCAGAATAGTTTTAAAACAAAGACAGATATTATGTTGAAAATCATTCAAGCAAAAAAAAGTCTGTACAATGTATTCGGGCTCTATTTGGCCAAAATTTATATTTTACTATAGATTATTCAGATTATTTTTAATTTTTCATAAAGGAATAATGCTAATAACTAGTTTAGTTTTCTACCTTTTGATATTTTTTTTCTAAATTTTCTTTGGTCAACTAATGGACTTTCCTCAAAAGGTAAAATATGGTATATGTTATAACACTTCATGGATGACACTTATTCTCCTTCATTTGCATAATTGTTTCTCCAATTTTAGCCTTTAGCATTTGAAGGGAATTTCAGAGAAATCAAGTCTATGTAAAATGCTTATTATCTAATAGCAAGTCTTACATTTTGACAGGTTTTTAATTTAAAAGATTTTCATATACATAAAACATACAATTAAACTAAAAAATTCATTACACATCCAGACCCTGATTAGTGTTCACATTTAAACTTCAGATTGATTATACCACTTGCTGGATTATTGACTGAGAAACAAACCTGGTAAAAACACACCAGTAACAAGAAACACAAGTACTCTAAAAAAATGAATTTTATAGTAAAAAGCACTAAAAATAATTTAATTAAGCTATTATAAAATTTGAACAATATTATAGAACAAAATTAAAGAAATTAATAAATATACATTAATATATGCTGGAAGAAATATTAGATAAGTAAGCTTTTTTTATCAATTATTTTTTTATTGTTAAATTTATTGGGGTGACACTGATTAGTAAAAATTACATAGGTTCCAGATGTAAAATTTTATATTACATCTTCTAAGCATTGTATTATGTGTTCATCACCCAGAGACAGTTTTCTTTCCATCACTATATACTTGTGAACCTGTCTCTTCTCCCCTACCCTGCTGCCCACTTACCATCAGATAACTACTAAATTATTGATTGTGTTCATGAATTTTGTTTCTTTGTGGCTTTCAATTTCACATTCCACAGATGAGTGGAATCAGGTTGTTCTTGTTATTTTCTGTGTAGCTTATTTCAATTAGCATGATAATCTGTCCATTTTTTAATTGAATTTTTATTTTGTTTTGTTTTTCTATTTTGATTGTTCATTTATTCTGTTACTTAGATTCCCCTTATAATCGCTTTTCTCAATCTGACTAATTTCACTTAACATAATATCTTCTAGTTGAATCCAGGTTGTTGCAAAAGGTAAGATTGGTGAGGATGTGGAGAAAAGGAAACCCTTTTGCACTGCTGGTGTGGCTGCAAATTCATTCAACCACTTTGGAAAACAGTATGGAGGTTCCTCAAAAACTTTAAAATAAAACTACCCTATGATCCAGCAATTCCACTCCTGAGTATATATCAAAAGAAAGCCACAATAGGAATTCAAAACAATAAATGCACTTTTAAAATCTCAAATAGTAGATTGTCTATTTTTAAATTTTTCTTCCTATTCTATGCCTTCTTGATTTAATTGGTTTTTAGCATCTCGCCAATAAACGATAATAAAAAGCTTAAAAAGTCTTACAATAAAACCTTTATATCTACACTTGGTTTTAGCCAAAGTTTGCTAATAAGCAGTTAAAACTTTTATATCTAGCAGAGTTTAAAAGATAAACAATTCTAATGCAAACTGCGATAGTATATATTGAATTTCTATGTTAATTTAATGCTCCCTTTTGAAAATTAAGACTTTTAATACCTCTCATTTGTACCTACAAACTTCTTAGTAATTTTCACCTATCACTCTTCTAACAAACTTTAGGAAACTTCTATGCCTTAGAAATTGTATTAATCACTAAATACATAATTCTGTGGCAAAGTAAATAAGGTGTTCATGATGGATTTTATTTACTAGTGAGAAATTAATTATGGACTGTTCCTAGGCCTCCTACAAAAACCAGTAGAAAAATTAAGGAAACTGGAGGCAGACAAATAGTTGGAGCATATTCTGCGTGATCTACTCCTATCTTCAAATTATTCATAAAATCAAGGTTGTAATGAAAATATCCATTATTTCATAGGAAATTCTATTGAAAAAGAATCACAGCACCTTTAAAGCACATATCTATGAGCATTTACACAACCTCCTCTCTGTTGTTATTAAAATATTGAAAACATTGATCATGTGCACTTGGTTTTCCTCATGTTATTTAGGTTTTCCTTTCATTCATTTGTTATCTAGTCATTCAAAAACACAATAACTGTGTATGTAACAGGAATCTAAACAATGTCTACTTATATGGGCGTTAGTTATTAAAGGAGTATTAGACAGACTGTCTTCCAAAATTGACCATTGCCATATTTCTGGTTTCAATTATTATTGTAGACTAAGGCCCAGTTTTTCCACCCTCAATATTTGAGTCTTTAAGTGTTGCAAATGTGAGGGGTGAGCATTTGTGATTTGAGCCCAAGCAACTGTGTAACTGGAACTGCATAGGAGATTGTGATAGAGAACCTTGTATCTCAGGCCAGTCAACTTCCAGATTTGTGAGCAAAATAAATTAGTCATTGTTTTTAAGACATTGTTTTGGTTTGTGATGTTATGCAGTAGATAAATAGAGCATGGGAAGACAGGTAAAATAAATAGACATACCAATGAATATAGAGTATGTCACGAACACAAAAGAATAAAATAAAGCAATGTTAAGAGACATTAGCAGAACCAGGTAGTAAAAGTGGTGGCTTATTGTTGTGTAAACTATATCTGAACATTTGAGCTACAGAGAACCAATGGTGTAGGTGTCTGGAAAAAAACATTGTTTCAGAGAGAACAGAATGCAAAGGCTCTGGGTTAGAGTGCATTTGGTGTGTTTACTGATGTTAACTTCTCTCACTTAGGAAAACCAAGTGCAGCATTCTGCTGCATTTATTTAATCTTACATGAACACAATTTTCAATGTGAAAATAAAATATGAGGGCTGTCCAGAAAAAAAAATCGATCCATAAATGCCTCTATTTTTATATTTAATTATGGATACTTTCTGACAGCCCTCATATACAAACTGCGCTTGAAGTTATTTCTAAACAGAACTTGTTTCTAATCCTAATGTAACAGAAATATATATGATAATTAGAATTTAATATTATTTTTGTGTGGTAAATTTCAAAGCATGGAACTTTGGGGGTAAGTTTAGGACTATAATATAAGAATTATCTTAAGGTAAACATGGAAGCATCAAGCACCACCAGCAAGTATTCTTGGGGCCAACAGAAAGATTTAAGAAGACAGGTGAATAAAGCAAAATAAAAGGAGGTGGAAATAGTAGAAAATTAGCTTTTTGAGTATAACTGGGCCAAGGAAATATAAAGGTATAATTATCTGCATTCTCTATAATTAAGAAAAAAATAAAAACAAAACATAGCACTGTAAGTCCTCACAGTACCAAGAATAATTCCAGCTTCAAACTATGCCAAATTTTCACAAACTACTTTGATTAACAAGCATAGCCTCATTTTGCTTGACTAAATTTATATCATACACTATTTGCATACCAATGATTTTTAAACCAAACAGAAAACAATTTGCCCTAATGTTGTTAATAAGCACTGGAAGGCAAATAAATCATAAAAGACAACTTTTTAAAGCACATATTGCAAAGCATTCATCTTAATGTCTTAAAATTGATCACCTATTCCAGAATAAATGATTAATCCAATTTTTAATTTTATTCATGAGATTAATGCTATACTTGAAAGCATAGCCATTGAACAAGAAACTGTTTTTTACATGTGGCCCAGATAATCTCAAAGTTTCTTACTGTTGGAAGAAAATATGCTTTTGTCTGTCACTAGTGGAGTAATATAAACTCACATAAATTGTGCTAAGGAATGTGCTAGTCAACATGAAGCACTGATTGAATCTGAATTTAGATATAACTGTCACATGGGCTGCTGAAAAATATGGTGAGGCTTTGGACTTGGGAAATGACTGATAACCTAGATAAAATTTATTTAGCTCTAACTCCCCACCATCATTATGCACACTTTCTAGAAAGAGAATACGGGTGACATTTAACTTGTCTGTGTTTAGTAATCACAAAAAGACAGAAAAAAAAAGAAGTTAAATACAATTGAGAGAAAGTTAAACCCTAGAAAAATTTTGCTATGGTACCATAAAAGTGACTAAGTGACTGCTATTCAATGTAATTGCATCTAAAGTCTCAGAAAACTATATATAAAGTGATGTTCATTTGCTGAGGCATATGAGCTCTTAGGGTTACTTTCCTTTTTAATTTTTAAAATTTTTTTATTACAGCTGACATTCAATATTATCTTAGTTTAATGCACACGGCATAGTGGTTAGACATTTATATAACTTATGACGTGATCACCCTGAAAGTTTTGCACTCATCTGACACCATATATAGTTATTACAATGTTATTGACTATATTTCGTAAGCTATACTTTATATCTCATGGTTATTTTGTAAATACCATTTTTTTTTCTAAATTCCTTTACCTTTTTTACCCAACCTCCCACTTCCCCTTTCATGTGGAACCTACAACTTTGTTCTCTGTGTCTGAGAGTTTTTTTGTTTTGTTCATTTATTTTGGTTTCTAGATTCCACATAAAAGAAATCATATGGTATTTGTCTTTCTCTGCCTAACATGTATCACTTAGTACCTTCTCACCTAGGTCTGTTTGTGTTGTCACAAAGAGTAAGATTACATTCTTTTTATGGATAAGTAATACTCCATTGTAAATATGTACCACTTATTCTTTGTTTATTTTTCTTTTGATTGGAGCATTTAATCTATTTACATTTAAAGTAATTTTTAATAGGTATGCAGTTATTGCCATTTACTTGTTTTCTGACTTAAAATTTCTACCTTTTTGTTTGTTTGTTTTGTTTTGGTTTGGTTTATTTTCTCCCTCTTTTCTGTTGTATGTTGATGACTTTCTGTAGTGCTGTGTTTGGATTTCTTTCTCTTTATTTCTTGTATATCTCTTAAGATTTTTGTTTGTTTATTTGTGGTTACTACGTGTTTCATATATACCAACCTATATTATAGCAGTCTATTTTAAGTTTATGGTCAATTAAGTTCAAACACATTCTAAAATCAATTATTTGTACTCACCCCCTCTACATTTATATTTTTGTCATTATTTATTACTTATTTTTGTGTGTGTTAGTGTGTATTCCTTAAATTACTGTTGTAATTACAAATGTTCTTGCTAATTTTGCCTTTTAACTTTGTACAGCTTTCATACTCATTAATCAATGTTTTTATTATATGTATTCTTTCTTTATTGCTGTTATTATTATTTATTAAATTTATTAGGGTGACATTGATTAGTAAAATCATATAGGTTTCAAGTGTACATATCTATGATATGTCATCTTTAAATTTCATTTTGCGCTCATCCCCCAGAGTTAGTTCTCCTTCCATCAACACATATTTGAACCCCCCTTCCTCTTATACCACCTCCCTACCTTCTTACCCTCTGTTAATCACTAAACCATTGTTTGTGTCTACTAGTTTTTTTTCTTTGTTTGTCTTATTCCTTTGTTGCTTTCAATTTTACATACATGTATATGTGAAGTCATATGGGTCTTTACTTTTTCTGACTTATTTTACTTAGCATGATAATCTCAAGATCCATCCATGTTGCCATAGATGAAAGTATTTCATCTTTTCTTAAGGCTGAGTAATATTCTAGTGTGTATAAGTACCACATCTTCCTTAAAAGAGATTTTTTTTTATTTGTGATATTTTCTTATACATATTTAAAAGTTTTTTTTCTTCTTAAAGAAGTTTCATTAACATTTCTTGCAATACTGGCTTGGTGGTGATGAACTCCTTCAGTTTTTTATTGTCTGGGAAGCACTTTATCTCTCCTTCAATTTTAAATGATGAACTTGCTAGATAGAGTGTCTTGGTTGCAGGTTCTTACTTTTTGTCACTTTGAATATTTTGTGTCAATTCCTTCTGGCCTGCAGCTTTCTGTTCAGAAATTAGCTGACAGTCTTAGGAGAGCTTTTTTGTAGCTAACCAACTGCCTTTTTCTTGCTGCTTTCAAGATTCCCTATTAGTCTTTAACATTTGGCATTTTAATTATGTGTCTTAAAGTGGGTTTCTTTGGGTTTATCTTGTTTGGGACTCTGCACTTCCTGAACTTGTATGGCTGTTTCCTTCACCAGGTTAGGAAAGATTTTAGTCATTATTTCTTCAGATAAGTTTTTAATACCTTGTTCTTTCTCTTCTCCATCTAGTACCCCTATGATGTGAATGTTCTTATGAGAATTAAGTTTGTGAACTTGCCACCATGTGTTTATGTTGGCAGCACTGTACAAACAACTTAGTATATCTCATAACCTCAGTATATCTGTGTCTCACAGCTGTGTTCAAGACAATGTGTGAAAGTGTCTTGTTCAGTGGTATTCATTATTGTTGTTGTGTGTTTTTGTGTGCCATCACAAGAATTTCAGAGTTTGAATTAGAGTAATGAACAAACATTAAATTTCTTGTTAAAGTTGGCAAGAGTGGAAGTGAAATCAGGGACATGTTAATCCACATTTTGGGGGATAATGCCATAAAAAAGGCAGTGTACAAATAGATGAAATGTTTCTCTGAGGGGAGCAAAACTGTTACTGATGAAGAAAAGTCAGGACAGCCAATAAGAAGAAGAACTGATAAAGTACATTTTAAAAATTCATCAAATTGTGCATCAAAATCTTCAGGTGACTGTGAGAAATATAGCAGACCAAGTAAGGAGAAAGGTGTGTGCAAAAATGGTTGAAAAGGAACTCACCGAAGAACAAAAGTAAAGGAAAGTTGAAGTTTGCCAAGACTTTTAATGAGGCAAGACAATGTTTTGGGCCATGTTATCACTGGTAACAAAACATGGGTGTACCAATAGAACCCTGAAACGAAGTGTTAAAGTGCACAATGGAAGTCAGCCAATTCTCCATGACCAAAAATGTTCTGTCAGTCCAAATCAAAAGTTGAAATGATTTTGCTAAATGTTTTTGATATTGGGGGAATTGTTCATTATGAATTTGTACCAACTGGACAAAAAGTCGACCAAGTTTACTGTTTGGAAGTGCTGAAAAGGCTATGTTAAAAAGTTAGACAAAAACGACCTGAACATTTCACTAACAACTCATGGCTCTTGAATCATGACAATGCACCAGCTCACATGGCATTGTCTGTGAGGAAGTTTCAACTAGTAAACAAATAACTGTATTGGTACACTCTCTCTACTTACTTTATCTGGCCACCAATGACTTTTTTATTTACCCAAAGATAAAGGAAATATTGAAAGTAAAATATTTTGATGACATTCAGTTGATGTTATCTAATGTATTCCTCATTTCAGTTATTGTATTCTTCATTTCTGACTGGGTTTTTTGTTTGTTTGTTTACATTTCTTTTATGTTTCATATCTATTTGTTGAAGTTCTTACTGAGATAATCTGTTCTTTTCCTAAGCCACTGGACATATTTATAACCAGTGTTTAGAATTCTGCATCTGGTAGATTATTTGCCTCTATTTTGTTCAGTTCTTTTTCTGGACTCTTCTCCTGTTCTTTCAATTAGGACATAGTTGTCTTCTCATTTTTGGTGTCTACCTATGTTTGTTTCTACATATTGTGTAGCTCTGCTATGTCTCCCTGCCTTGTCCTGTCTTGTCAGAGTAGGTTTACGTTATAGATATCCTCTTGGGTTCAGTGAGACAATCCTCCTCTTTACCTGAGCTTAATGTTTCAGGGCTATGCCTTCTGTGGGTTGTGTGTACTTTCCTGTTGTAATTGAGCTGTGATTGCATTTGGCATATCAGTGAGTGAGATTGATCTTCAGACTGACTGGCTATAAGGAGTTGCCATGACCATGGCAGATAAGCTGTTGAACAGGGGCTGAATACATAGAGTGGAATTCACTTTAATAGGGCTCCAGTGCCCACTGAGTCCATCCTTTCAGTATGTCATGTATGGTGCTAATTGGGCATGCTCTGCAGCTGACCACCAGGTGTATTGGTTCTGAAGCCTCTTGTGAAGGTTTGTGGTGCAGACCAAGGTCATTTTCTGCCTGTGTATGGGTCAGGGTCACCTAGTAGAAACAACAAAATGTTCTCTGATTGGTAACTTCCTGTGCTTGGCGTGCATATTATTGGTATTAGTTATACTGTGAACCAAGACCAGCTGCAACAAGTGCCAAGCTATATGCTGCTTATCAAGAAGTACAGGGCATGCCAAGGCCAACCACTGCTTGTTTGGGATTTGTGGGCCTTTAAGAGATTTTAGAAAATTCCACATCTTGGACTGAGGCCAGTCACTTGTTGAGTAATAACCACTGAAAGAGATTCTGGTTGTGCTTGAATTAGGTATTGCCAAGATGGGCCAAGAACAGTGTTATCCAGGTTAATGAAACCTCAAATGTGGCATCTACCTGGGTCTGGTGACTGTTGGGGAGGAGGGTTCAACAAAGAAACAATGGTACCCCCCAGAGAGTGTTGGCTCTATAGTCTTCATCTTGAAGCCAGTTTCTCTTCATATGTCTCTGGTGCTTTTCAAGGTTCTTTCCCTTTTCTGGAGCTTGGGACAAGTGTTAATGAGTAAGTCTGTGTGTTGGTCCTTTAGAAGAAATGCCTTGGTCTCCTGCAACACTTTATCTCACTTACATATAATCCTTGTTGATTTTCAGAGCCAGGTATTGTGAGAATTCCTATTGGAGAAACTGATAGTTCAGCCTGGGGAACCCAGGTCAGGGACTTCTTGCTGTCTAGAGAGAATCTCCAAAGCCAAGACATTCTTCCCAATTTTTAACCACCACATGTGGTTGGGAGACTAGCCTCTTTTGTGTCTCTGCTCCTCCTACCAGTCTCAATGTCGTTTCTTCATTATATTCTTAGTTATAAGAGTTCTGTTTAGCTAGTCTTCAGGTAGTTGTCAAGGGTGGTGGTTCTATAATTTAGCTGTAATTTTAATGTGGTTGTGGGAGGGAGTGAGCACAGTGTTTACTTCTTCCACCATCCTGATAGAAATTCTTTTTATGGTTAGTTTTTGATGCAGATAGTAAATTATCTGTACACTAAGTTTCTATTCTTGATATCTTTTGTTGTCTTCTTGTGGTTATTTTACTATTTATGCAATAGTCATACTTTGTTCATCCATGTTTTGAGAGTTTTGTTTATTTGTTAGGGTTTTTCAGTATATTCTTGCTATTGTTTGTTTTTTAGATAACAGTAAAAAACCTTTCACTATTCATGCTGTGTGGTTTACCATCAGGTTCTTAACCCCAGATACAAGATACAGAGAAATTTTAAGAGAGAATATATTGTATATGCAAAAACCATTCTTTCTTTTCTCTCTGTGGAAAGCACTTTGGCATAGAATAAACATAGACTTTGCAGTAAGACAAATATCTAAACTGTGCTCCAACACGCATCATCATTGGACCTTGGTAAAGTTATTTAACCTCTTTAAACCTTTGTTTGTTAAATTTTTATAGTGGTGATATCTGACATCACATTAGAAACTTTAAATCTGAATACATGTATAAAATAGTTAACACAATACACAGTACACTCTCTTTACTAATTTAATAGATATTTGCTAAACTTCTAACATGGTTGAGGAACTGTTTTTTGTTTTACACCTTCAAAAGTTAGAAAGTGTTTAGGTATCTGACTTTACAGAACTTACATTTTTATTGATTTTTAAAAAGACTATATCTATATAAGTCATCACTGTAAGAAAAAACCCGAGTGAGAAGGAGACACATGGCATTTCTTTCTAGCTTTGATATTAACTTACTATGATATGTCCAAGGCTTTAAATATAAAATGAGAACCAACATGCATATATGTCTGTACAAAATATTTTTTTTAATTTTAAAGTTTTGTATTTTTGAGTTAGCAAATATTGAGAGTAGACTACATCTCAAATAAATATAAGGTGATGGAAAGAGAAGCCACATTAGGTGGTGAACTTATTATACAACAAGTTGACAATGCACTGTAGAATTGTATGCCTGAAACCTATGTAATCCTTGCTAACAGATGTCACCCCAATAAGTCTAACAATAAAAATGAATTTAAAAAAAGTATTATGAGAAAGTTCTGATTCTGGGAATGTGCAATATATATATACTTTTTAAAATTTGTACAACTACATAGAACTAAAAGGCTGGGCATTATGTATAATACAAGCATAAGAAAGCTTTGAAAATTGAAAAGATTGTGCAGACCATCTAGGGACCTTAGAACCTTGGGACACAGTGGTGGGTTTCCTGGTCATCTTTGTGCTTTATTTATTCTAGAGTGATAAATGGATGAGTCAGCAACCTGGAAATACCAAAGAACACAGATTTTTTTTTAAGGTAATGAAAGACTGATCTGTCTAGCCAATGTAGCAGGAAAGGAGCAGCATAGAATGATATAAACTTTTAGATAATAACAACTCTACTGCCACCAACCACCACAGAAAAAAAAATGTGACCTGTTCTTACTCACATCAGCAAAGGCAAAGGGAGAAACTAAAAAGTCAACACTTACCAGACTGTATTGAGGCACTCCAAAAATTGTATGGGTGGTATCATAAAACTGAGAAAAGAATCATGTATTTCACGTATAAAACTAAATATCAGCATGTTAAATGTAATAGGACTCCCTTCTTATCTTTCACTAGTATCATCAGAAACCAAGTGAAAAACTGGGTGCCTATTCTATTAACCCCTAAAGTAATAAGGCAACACTCCCCATTTTCACTGGAGTATTTTCAGAGGAGGCCTCATAGAGAGTCAAGATTTTCATTACTGACCTCTGTGGCAAAAGTGGAAGTCAGATGATGAGCAATAACAAAGCATTCCTACCTCTTTCCAGCCAGTGAGATATAAGTGAAGGCTTATATAAAAAAAAGAATAACACACACACACACACACACACACACACACACACACACAAGGGTCAATGAAGGCCAAGTGTGGAAAGTGAACTCCTACCCCCAACCTGAAAGTAATGACTCCACACTCTCATTCCTTGCTGGAACTGTGTCAGAAGTAGCCAGTGAAAATAGAAGAAATAAATAAGATTCAGAGTCCAGTGCATAATATGCAAAATGTTCAAGTTTTAATAGAAAACCACTCAGCATATGGAACACAAGCTCTCAGACTTAATGAAAATAGAAGACAACTGAAAGATGACAACCCTAAAATGACAGAGGCATTAGAACTCTGGCAAATATTTTAAAACAGCCATCATAAAATGCTTCAATGAGCAATTACAAACTTGAAAAAATAGAGTCACAGCAATGAAATAGAAAATATAAAGAAAAATTAAATTTTACTTTCATAACTGAAAAATAAAGTAACTGAAATAAAAACAACTCAGTAAATGAATTCAACAGTAGATTGGAGAGTGCACAAGAAAGAATCAGCAAATTTGAAAATGGAACAATAGAAACTATTCAATTTGAACAGAAAAAAAGGAACTGAAAAAATAACAAAATGATTACAGCTTCAGAAACCTATGTGAAATATAACAAAAATTCAACAGTTATGTGTCAGAGTTCTAGTAGGAGAGGTAAAATGGGTAGGGTTGAAAAGTACTTAAAAAAATTATGGTTGAAAACTGATCAATTTTGATGAAAGACATCAACTCAGAGACTGAAGAAGTTGAGCAAATCCCAAAGAGCATAAATTCAAAGAAATCCACACCAAATAGCAAAATCAAATTTCCAAAACTAATAACAAAGAATATGTGTTATTATCAGAGAGAGAGAAAAATAACATTTTGCTGGTGGAGAAATACAATTTAATGACAGTAAATTTCTCATTCAAAACCATGGAGTTCAGAAAGAAGTAGTACATTGTGTTTCAAGTGCTGAAATAACATAAATATAAACCCAGAATCTTATATAGAGTAAAAGTATTCTTCAGTAATTAAGGGGAAATCAAGATATTCTCAGGTGGAAAAAAAAGCTAAAAGAATTTGTCAATAGCAGAACTACCTAAAAAAATGGCTAAAGATAGTTTTTTAAATAGAGAGAAATGATATAAGAAGGAATTTTGAAACAGATGAAAAAATAAATACAGTAAAAAACATAGGGGAAATATGATACATATTCCTTTTCTTCTTTAGTTGTTGTTGATGTCTGATGGTGGAAACAAAAATTATAACAATACATGACTTGGTTGTAATGTTCAGTAGATTAGAAACAATATTATAGTTTTAGAATATAGTTTAAAAAACTATATTCTTAAGAAGGGTAGGTAAAGGGACATGAAATAAGTAAGGTTTCAGAACATCATTCAAATTAGTAAAATAATAACACTAGAAAGCATGACTATTCAACACCCCTCTTTCAATAATTCATATAAAATCTGGACAGGATATCAGAGGATATATAAAAATACAATAAGATCATCAATCAAAAGAATATAATTGACATTTTAGAACACTCTATTCAAGGACAGTAGACTACACATCACTTGCAAGCACCCATGAAATATACACCAAGATAAAGGTAGACCACATCTTGAAAAATAAACAAATATCAAAAGATTTAAAAGAAATCATATCAAGTGTATTTTGAAATTATACAGGATTTATTCTCTGCCAAAATGGTATCATCTAAAAATCAATTAAAGAATAACAAAATTCCTAATATTTAGAAACTAAGCAAAGCACTTCTACACAACTCATGGATCAAAAAGAAAGTCTCAAGAAAAAATTTTAAAAATGCACTGAAATGAGTGAAGATGAAAATACAGTATATCAAGGGGACAGTTACCAGGTTGGAAGGAGTTGGGGGACTGGGTGCAAAAGGTGAAGAGATAAAGAAATAAATTAGTAGTTACAAAATAGTTGTGGGGAAGTAAAGTATAGCATAGGGAACACAGTCAATAATACTGCAAAATTTATGTATGATCGTAGATGGATGTTAGATTTATCAAGATGAGGGGGGTTTCCTGGTGGTGTAATGGCTAGGCTTTGGCACTCTCAGCACTGCAACCTGGGCTCAATTCCCAGCCAGGAAACTACCAAAAAAAAAAAAAACAGATGATTATTTCATAAGTTATATGAATGTGTAATCACTATGCAGTACACCTGAAACTGATGTAACACTGTATGTCAACTGTATTTAAAAAATAAAAGATTATTTTAAAATAGAAAACAAACTATTTCAAAATTTGTAGGACATAACTATAATAGTGCTGAGAGGGAAAATTATAACATAAAATTCAGTCATTTGAAGGGGAAAAATGTCTCAAATCAAAGACTTAGAAAAAGAACACATCAGGTAGAATCACAAAAATAATAAAGAGCAAAATAAAAATGACAGTAAAGACAGACAACAACAGAGAAAATCAATGAAACAAAAGAGTTTGTTTTTGAACAGATCAATAAGTTAAACAAACCTCTAGTGAAACCAATAAGAAAAGAAGGAGACACAAATTACCAGTGTTAGAAATTAAACTAAAGGTATCATTACAAAATCTGTAAGTATCAAATGAGTATATAAAAATTATGCACAACTTTTAACACATATATTTAAAAATTTAAATAAAATAGATCAATTTAAAAAGAAAGAGAAAGAACCAGAGTTATGGTCAAGATGGCAAAGTAGGAAAATGCTGTGCTCACTTTCTTCCATGACCACATCAAAATTAAACCAAATTGTAGAACAATCAACTTGGGGAATTAAGACTTGCTGTACAGAAGTTCTGTAACTAAGAATAAAATTAAAAAAGCCATGTTGAGAATGGTTTAAAAGGCAGACACTCAAAACAGGCTGGCACGAAACTCACAATTGAGAATCAGAAGAGATATAGCAGCTGCAGAGGTCCCCTCTGAGGAATGAGGGGTCCCAGTCCCACATTGGAGTCCTCAGTCTGAAGCAACAATGCTGAAAAGAGGAACCCCCACTACATTTAAATGTAAATATCAGGGAGAATTCTGTTGGTTCAGGTGACCAAAAGCAGCTGGATGCTGAGGTGTCCTCTTAAAATGCCTACACACAGACTCACAGGCTCTAAACCTGGGCTCCAGCAAAAAGATGGTGGCTCATAAAGTACCAGACACATACAAGAAAAAATTTAATTGTGTGGCTTCAGGGTAAGGGCTGGAGAGACAGCTGCCATTGTCCCTGAGTGCTTCTCCTGTACAGCCAATGGATGGGTGCCATCTTACCTGTGTTGAGCTTTCCTTCCACAGGGACAAATCTAAATCTTCATTGGCTTAGTGAACACCACTTACTGCATCCAAGTGACACCCTGGCAATCTGCCCCACCAAACGTATGCACTACCAGGGGCTGTTTTGACTTCAGGAAAAAGCTTTTGACCAATGCTGGATTTTCATTAAAAATTCTTGGGGATTTTTGGACCCCAGGAGGGCAGCTCCTGGACTTGGGCTTTTGCTGAGTTGACTCATGGTCAACATTAGCACCAAATCTCAATCTACGTTAATCCAGTGAATACCACCCCTCCCCTACTAGTGACTCCCTAGGGCTACACTTTACCCAAGTCACAATCCACCCAAGGTTGTTTCAGCAACTGATCCATACAGGTAGCTGGCAGTTATAAGCAGGCCTCAGGGTGCTCTGGGCCTTTTACTGAGCTGCTCCAGTACCAGTACTAGTGGTGACAAGCCACAGTTCAAAGTATAGCCTCTCCCAAGTACTTTTAGATCCAGAAAAGGTAGCTACCAATAGCAGGTCACTTTGGAGTATCTACCAGGTAGCCCAAGGACAGTCACAGACAGCAACTGACCTTGGCCTGCACCAGTGTTACTCCCAAGTGACACCCCATAACACACGCAGTGGTCAGCTTCAGATCACAACAGAGCACCACACAATTAGCCCCACAAGTAGCGCATCAATAGGATAGTCTCAGTAGATTCCAGAGTCTGCTGAAGAAAATACATATGCTCCATGAGGTCAGCCTCCCACAGCAGTTTGTACATTGTGTTTGTGGCCAAACCTTACCGTCAGTAAGCCTGAGGATCAATATGATCCACTGGCATGCCAACAGGAATCAAGGCTCAACTACAACAAAAGGGCACACACAAATGTCATAAAAGATATTACTGGAGAACCTGGTGCAGGTTATAAGGAAGGCAGTGCAACTGGGTCCCACAGGACACATATCACATAAGGCTCTCTTGCCAATACGGGGGGATGAAATCAATCTACCTAATATATAGAAACAAACACATAAAATAATTAAAATTAAAAAAAATGTTCCAAATGAAACAACAAGGGAAAACTCCAGAAAAATAACAATTAAATAGAAGCAAGCACTACAAGATGAAGAGTTCAAAACGCTGGTTATAAGGATGATCAAGGATTTTGTGAGAAAGTCCACAAAGAGACAGTAAATATAAAAGGACATAAAACACAAAAAAATAACCAGTAAGAAGTAAAGAATACAATAACTGAAATAAAAAATTTACTAGAAAAAAATCAACAGCAGATTAGATGAAGCAGAGGATGAAATTATCAGTTTGGAAGACAAGGCATTAGAGAACAGTGAACTGAAACAGCAAATAAAAAAATTAAAAATTAGGACAGTTAAAGAGACTTCTGAAACAACATCAAGCATAACAACATGTGCATTATAAGGGTACCAAAAGGAGAAGAGAGGGAACAAGGTATTGAAAACCTATTTGAAGAAATAATGACTAAAATCTTTTCTAACCTGGCAAAGGAAATAGACATACAAGTTCAGGAACTGCAGAGTCCCAAACAAGATGAATCAAAGAGGCCCACTCTAAAACATATCATAATTATTAAAGAGTAAGAGAGAATCTTGAAAGCAGCAAGAGAAAGACATTTAGCTACAAAAGAGCTCCCTTAAGACTATCAGCTGATATCTCAGAAAGTTGTAGGTCAAAAGTCACTGGCACAAAATTCTTAATGGTAAAATGTAAGGACCTGCAACCAAGAATACTCTACTTAGTAAGTCTCTCATTTTAATAGAAGTGATAAAGTTCTTCCCAGTCAAGAAAAAGCTGAAGGAATTCATCTCCACCACAGCAGTATTATAAAAAATGTTAAAGGAACTTCTTTAAAATCAGCCATTCAATCAATCAATCAATCAATCAATAAAGCATAAACATAAATGACAAGATGGCAATAACATGTACCTATCAATAATCACTTTAAATGTAAATATATTAAATGTTCTAATTAAAAGATATAAGGTAGGTTAATGGATAAGAAAACGAGACTCATACAATTCTGCCTACAAGAGATTCACTTTAGATCCAAAGACACACAGCCTGAGAGTAAAAGAAGGAGAAAAGATATTTCATGCTAATGAAAATTTTTTAAAAAGATGGGATAGCAATATTTATATCAGAAAACATAAAATTCAAAACAAAGTCTATAATAAAAGACAAAGAAGAACATTACATAATGATAAATAAATTAATTCAACCAAAGAACATAATACTTGTAAATATTTATGCAGCTAAAAGAAAAGTACATAAATATATAAATCAATTATTGATTAACCTAAAGGAAAAGATAGACAATAATACAGTCATAGTTGGAACTTTAACACCTATTGATATCAATTGATAGAACTTTCAACCAGAAAACCCACAAGAGAACAATGACTTTAAATGACACATTAGACCAAATGGCTTCAATTGATATTTTTACAGCATTTCATCCTAAACAGAAAAATATACATTCTTTTTCTGTGCAGATGGAACATTTTTCAAGATCGAGCACATGATAAGTAACAAAAAAAATCTCAATAATTTTAAGAATGTGAAAATCATAGCAAGGGTCCTATTGACCATGGTGGTATGAAACTAGAAATCAATTATAAAAAAAATTTAAAATAAATTTAAAAAACTGAAAAGTACACATACACATGGAGGCTAAATCACATGTTACTAAGCAATAAGTGGATAGCAATGAGATCAAGGAAGAAATGAAAAGTCACCTTAAGAAAAATGAAAATAAAAACACAGTGACCCAAAGTCTATAGAACACACCCAAAACAGTCCTACAAGAAAAATTTGTAGAAAAATAGGCCTACCTCAAGAAACATAAAACATCTCAAATAAATATACTAACCTTACACTTAGAGACTCTGGAAAAATAACAGAAAACAAAGTCCCAAATGAGGAAGAGGAAGTAAATAATAAAGATTAGAGTGGAAATAAATAAAATGGAGTTTTAAAAAACATATACAAAAATCAGTAAAAGTAGGAGCTTGTTCTTTGAAAAAATAAAATTGATAAACCCTTAAAAAGACTCATCCAGAAAATAAAGAATCCAAATAAATAAAATCAGAAATTAAATGAGAAGAAATGAAAACTGACACCACAGAAATACAAATGATTGTAAGAAAATACTATCAGCAATTATGTGCCAAAAAATTACAACCTGGAAGGAATGGATAAATTCCCAAAACTCCAAGGCTGAATCAAGAAGAAACCGAAAATTTGGACAGACTAATTGCTACTAACAGAATCAAGTCAGTAATAAAAATATTTCCCAACAATAAGAGAGCCAAGATGGTGGAGTAGGTAAACACTGTGAATGCTTTATTCAGTGAACACATTAAAATTACACCTAAATTATTGAGCAACAAACATGGAGAATCATTTCAGTCTAGCTAAACAGAAATTTTATAACTAATGATACAAAAAAGAGGAGGCCACACCAAGACTTGTAAGAAGGGCACAGATGTGAAAGGGGACAAACTTCTGGTAGCAGTAGGGAATCAGAAGGAATATTTCAGCCACAGAGGTTCCCTCCAGAGGACAGAGAGATTCCAGCCCCTTATCAGGCTCCCTAGTGCAGAGCACTGGTACTGGGAAGAGGAGCCCCACAATGTCTGACTGTGAAAAACAGTGGGGACTCAGACTATCCAGTTGGGATGGAAGGCTCTGGGAACACAAATTTTTGAAAAAATGCACACACAACTTAGTCACTCACAGGTAATGACCTTGGATTCCTGCAGAAGGATAGTGACTTAGGGGGTGTTGAAGGTCTAGGAGGTGGGGTGAGGCAAATTTAGGTGTGTTGCTTTAGAGAGAGTGCTGGAGCACAGTAACCATTTTTCTTGGGTTCACCCTTCTTTCAGGTGGATGGTAGATGTGTTCTTTCCTGTGTTGCACCCAACCCCACATGTCCAAATCTGAACCTGTAATGATTCATTTAGCTTTATTCACTTCAACCTGCTTATTCAGTGCGACCACATCACCCAACTCTGCCATTGCCAGAGACACTTTCTCCAGTGAGCAGTCAGCCTTACACCCATTGCAATCTTCCTTGGAAAACTATTAAAACCCACAGACCCCAGGATGGTGGTGACTGGCACTTGTGTGCTCTAAGACTTTTGCTGAATAGCTTTTGGCACAGCACTGACATCAAATCATAATCTACAGGAGCACCTAGTAGACAGTGTCAGGGCCCCAAAGGACATCTACTACATATGGTTATTCAGCAATACTGGGAGATGGAGCAGATATATCTAATACATAAAAACAAATACAGACATGTATCCAAAATGAGAAAACAAAAATATGTATCTCAAATTAAAAAACAGCATAAAATTTTAGAAGAAGAACTAAACAAGATAGAGGTAAGCAACCTATCAGATACAGAGCTGAAAATGATGGTTAAAAGGATGCTCAAGGAACTTAGTGAAAACTTCAACAGAGAGATAGCAAGCATAAAAAAAAACCAGTCAGAAATGAAGGATACGATAACTGAAATTCAGAATGCAATAGAAGACATCACCAACACGCTAGATGTTACAGAGGATCGACACAGCAAATTGGAAGACAAGGTAGAAGAAAACAGCCAGCCAGAACAGAAAAAGAGAAAAGAGGATAGTTTAAGGGGTCTCTGGGACAACATCAAGCACAACAACATTCACTTCATAGAAGTACTAGAAGAGGAAGAGAGAAAGCAAGGAATTGAGAGCCTATTTGAAGAAATAATGACTGAAAACTTCCCTAACCTGGCAAAGGAAACACATAGAGGTCCAAGAAGCACAGAGTCCCAAACAAGATAAACCCAAATCTGCCCACAAGACATGTTATAATTAAAATAGCAAAGGTTAAACACAAAAAGAGAATACTAATAGCAGCAAGAAAAAAGCAACTAGTTACTTATAAGGGAGGTCCCATAAGACTGTCAGCTGGTTTCTCCACAGAAACTTTGCATGCCAGAAGAAAGTAGCAAGAAAATATTCAATGTGATGAAAAGCAAGGATCTACAATCAAGATTACTCTACCCAACAAGGCTATCATTAAAAATTGAAGGACAAATAAAGAGTTTCTCAGAAAAAAAAATCTAAAAATGTTCATCACCACCAAACTAGTATGACAAGAAATGTTAGAGGGACTGCTTTAAGATGGGGGGTGGAAAGCAAAATTATGAACAATAAAATGGCAATAGGTGCACATCAACAATTACCTTCTGTTGAAATGGATTAAAATCTCCAATAAAAAGACATGAAGTGGAATGTATAGGTGAAACCCAAAGAAGAAAATAAATAAGTGAAATAGAACAGATTCATAGACATAGAAAACATTTGGTTTGTTGCCAGATGGGAGGAAGGTTGGGGAAGTGTTGAAATAAGGGGAAGGGATGGGGAAATTCAGTTTGGTGGTTACAAAGTAAAGGTTAATGGCAAGATAGGGTATAACATAGAAATATAGTAAAAATAAAATGTTGCAATAACAATGAGAGGCATTAGATGGGTACTACATTTTTGGAGGTGATGGTAGGAGAGTGAGAGAGATGAAAAGGGAAAGAAATCAACAAATACAAATGTATCATCACAAAATAGTCACAGGAATATGAAGTTCAACATTGGGCATAGAGTTAATAACATTGAATAACTGTACATGGTATCATATGGGAACCAGGTGTATCAGAATAAGGATATTGTAAGTTATATAAAAGTTTCATCACTATGCTGTAAATCTGAAACCAATATAGTATTGTATGTCAAATGTAATTTAAAATAAAAATGGATGAAAAAAATATTCCAACAAATAAATGTCCTGGTCAGGATAACTTCATAGGCGTATTTTGCCAAACATTCCAAGAAAAAATAACACCTATCTAAAATTCTGAAAAATTCAAAATGAAGAAAGACTTTCAAACTTATTCTACAAGGCCAACATTACCATAATTTCAATACTAGATGAAGAAATTTTTAAAAATAAAATTACATATCAATATGCCTTATATGCATTGATACAAAAATCCTTGACAAAATATTAACAAACTGAATTCAGTAGTAGATCAAAAAGATTATACATAGGAAGGCAATATGGCGACCAGAGAGATGGTCCCTAAAGCCTCTCCCAGAAAACACAATTGAATGGTCATCCAGGAGCCAAGAAGGAGAACCTTTAGTGACTGACACAATGACAACTGAGAAATCCATGTATCGCGAGGAAACACCTGAAGGTTGGCAAGAAGGGGGCGAGTGGGAGAGAGAGGAGGGAGTAGAGACAGATCATGACAGAACCCCATTGCTGCTGACTATCCAGGACCAGCACAGTGCACAGAAGGAAGGAGGCCAAGAGGCGACAAGAGTAAAAGCCATCAAAGTGGCAGAATGGTTGGAGATGATGGGGGAGCCATGCCTTAGAGCAGCATGTTGGGGACAGAGCTTGGGGACCATCCTCTAAAGCTCTTGAGTAGCAAAGGATCTGAGTGAGGACTCTGAACAGACACAGGCTGAAGTGGGGCCCCTGGAGACAGCACCTTGGCTCCTGGTGCCCTCGCGACTCACAGCACATGCGCACACTGCTCCTCCGGCAGGCCTCGGTCCTGTCCCATAGTGGAGATGAACTGATTGCCTTTGCACAACCCATGACATCAAGGCCATGGCTTTGGACTTATGATTTGCACATGCCTGGCACCCACACACGGTGAGAGGCTGCAGACTCTTAGCCAAATAGCTAATCACTGGAGCAGGACCAGGAAGAAAGGCAGATTTGATAACATTCACCACAGCCAGCAAAAGTAGCCTCAGCCCACATCCCTCATCTTCCCCAGCATAGGGCAAGAGGTGGAGCTGCCCCAGCATGCTTTTTGTTGATCTTTCCCCTCTCCTACAACCTGCCCAATGAACTGAAAAAAGCAGAAGGACTCTGCTCATAGATATGCATGGCCCCCAAGTAGGGCTAGAGACCAGAGATAGGACTTAAACAACTCCCCTCTCCCAAAACTTGGCCCCCAGTGCCAACTACTGTCTGCCCTACAGCAAGACACCACAAAAATAATAATCAGGGCTCCTGGGCTCTACTGAACATAATACTTTCATGCCAAAGAGGAAGAACCCAGAAGATAGTATGAATTCCTTAGGATCTAAAGATGCTCACAAAGAACATAAAAAAATAATCCAGAAAAGGGTCTCATAGACCTAGAATTTTCTGAATTAGGTGACAAAAAATTTAAAGTAACGGTTCTAAAGGCTGTGAGAGAAATTAAAATGTACTGGCAGAACACCACAGCTGAGGTGAATGACCTAAGAAAGGAAATCCGTGAACAAAAAAAAAAAAAAACAATTTAACAATGAAATTCAGAACATAGGAAGGTCAAGATGGAAATTTGAGAGATAAATAATACAAGAAAAGAAGTGAAAAATGAAATAACTGACATAGGAAACAGAGACAACAAGATGGAGGAAAGAATTAGGGATATCGAAGATCAGAATACGGAAACATCACAAAAAGAGGAAGAGAGAGAATATGGAACCAAAAGGACTGAAATAACTATGTAAGAACATGAGACAAAATGACATTAAGATAATAGGATTAGGAGAAGGAGCAGAGAACTCTACAGAGAGCATACTCAAACAAATAGTAAATGAGAACTTTCCAAACCTATGGAAATATCTGGAACCCCAAATTCAAGAAGAAAACAGTTCCCCTAGATACTTGTACCCTAGCAGATCTTCTCCAAGACACATAGAACTAAAGATGTCCAAAACTAAAGACAAACAGGCAATTCTCAAGGCAGCCAGGAAAAAAAGAGTGGTAACCTTTAGAGGAAAACCCATCAGGCTGGCATCAGACTTCTCAGCAGAAACTCTACAAGCCAGGAGGGAGTGGAACCAAATATTCAAAACTTTAAAAGAGAGAAACTGCCAGCCAAGAATGAATTATCCAGCAAAATTATTCTTCAGATAGGAAGGGGGGATGAAGATCTTCTCAGACACACAGAAGCTGAGGGAATTCACAAGCACAAGGCTAGCACTTCAAGAAATACTAATGGACTGTCTTTGACCTCAAACGAAACATCATGAGAAATGGAATAGAGCTGGGGCAACAAGAAAGAAACAAAAATAAAACAAAACAACAACAAAAAAGTAATGACCACAGAAAATATTCACATATCAATCATTGCTCTAAATGTTAATGGACGGAACTCACCAATAAAAAGACACAGAGTAGCAAACTGGATTAAGAAACAAAACCCATCCATATACTGTCTCCAAGAGACACACCTCAGCCATAAAGACAAACACAAACTCAGAGTGAAAGAATGGGAAACAATACTCCAACCAAATGGTAACCAGAGAAAAGCAGGAGTTGCCATACTGAAATCTGATGAAATAAACTTCAGGTTAAAAAAGTTAACAAGAGACAAAGATGGGCATTACATTATGATGAAAGGCACATTACAACAAAAAGAAGATTTGACAGTAATTAATATGTATGCTCCTTAAACACCCCCTTAACAGCCATGAGCAGATAACCCAAACAGAAAATAAATAAGGAAATATAGGCTCTAAACAACACATCGCAGCAATTGGACATAATTGACATTTATAGGACACTTCTAGCAAAAAGAGACTATACCTTCTTTTCTAGTTGCACATGGAACATTCTCAAGAATAGATCACATGCTGGGACACATAAGTAGCCTCAGCAAATTCAAGAAGATTGAAATCATACCAAGTGTATTCTCAGACTATAGAGCTTTGAATTGGAGATCAACTGTAAAATGAAAGCAGAAAAAAACCACATATACATGGAGATTAAACAACATCTTATTAAAAAATGACTGGATAAAAGAACAAATATTAGAAACTAATGACAATGAAAATACAACATATCAAAATTATTGAGACACAGCAAAAGCAGCAATGAGAGGGAAGTTTATATCATTACAGGCCTATCTTAATAAACAAGAAAATCAGAAGTAAACAACTTAGCATCCCATCTTAAAAAACTAGATAAAGAAGAACAGACAAAGCTCAAAGTCAGCAGAAGGAAAGAAGTAATAAAAATTAAAGCAGAGCTAAACCAATTAGAGCACAGAAGGACAATAGAAAAAATTAATATTACAAACAGCTGGTTCTTTGAGAAAGTCAACAAAATTGGCAAACCCCTGTCTAGGCTAATCAAAGGATGAAAGGAAAGGACACAAATATCCAAAATTAGAAATAAAACGGGAGAAATTACCACTGATACCACAGAAATACAAAGGATTATAAGAAAATATTATGAAGGGCTTTATGCCAGTAAATTTAACAACCAAGAAGAAATAGACAAGTTTCTGGAAACTTATAGCCTACCTAGACTTAACCAAGAAGAACTGGATAATCTAAACAGACTAATCAATAGTGAAGAGATTGAAATGACTATCCATAATCTCCCTAAAGGCAAAAGTCCTGGACTAGATGGTCTTGCCAAGGGGTTCTACCAAGCAATCAAAGAAGAATTAACACCTATCCTTCTCAGACTCTTCCAAAAAATTGAAGAGGAACCAATACTTCCTAACTCATTCTATGAGGCCAACATTACCTTGATACCAAAGCCTGGTAAAGACAACACACAAAAGAATAGTATAGACCAATATCTCTGATGAACACAGATGCAAAAATTCCTAAACAAAATATTAGCAAATAGAATACAACAATGCATGAAAGAGGTTATACACCATGATCAAGTGGGATTCAACTTGGGTGCACAAGGATGGTTCAACATATGAAAATCAATCGATGTGAAACACCACATAACCAAAATAAAAGATAAAGATCATACAGTCATATCAATTTATGCAGAAAAATATTTTAACAAGATACAACATCCATTTATTATCAAAACACTAAATATATTGGGTATAGAAGGAAAGTATCTCAACATAATAAAGGCCATATGTGACACACCATCAGTTAACATCATACTGAATGGGGAAATGCTGAACCCTATTCTCAGAAAAAAGACAGGAATGACCCCTTTCACTACTGCTATTCAATATAGTACTGGAAGTTCTAGCCAGAGCAATCAGGAAAGAGAAAGGAATAAAAGATATCCAAATTGGGAAAGAAGAGGTCAAATTGTCACTATTTGCAGATGACATGATTTTTAATATAGAAAATCCTAAAGATTCCACCAGGACACTAATAGAAACAATAAATGAATACAGTAAAGTCACAATATACAAAAGTCAATACCATTCCTGTATACAAACAATGAATCAGGAAATGAAATGAGGGAGTCAATTCCTTTTGATATCACAACAAAAAGAATGATATAACTTGAAATTAACTTTAAAAAACGTGACAGACTTATACATGGAAAAGTATAAAACACTTTTTGAAAGAAATTGAAGCAGACACTAAGCAATGGAAAAATATCCCCTGGATAGGAAGACTTAACATTGTTAAAATGGCCATTTAGCCCAAACAATCTACAGATTTAATGCAATACCTAACAAAATCCCACAATCATACTTTTGCAAAATAGAGAAAAGGATTATGAGATTTATATGGAACCAGAAAAGACCTTGAATTGCCAAAGCAATACTACATAAAAAGAATAAGGCTGGTGGTATTACACTTCCTGACTTCAATTTATATTACAAAACACCAATAGTCAAAACAGCTGAAAAACAGAAACATAGACCAATGGAACAGAACTGAAAACCCAGAAATAAATTCACAAATTTATGGACAAATAATTTTTGATACAAAAACAAAGAATATGCCATTGGTAAAAGACAGCCTCTTTAGTAGGCGGTGATGGAAAAACTGGAAAAATATATGCAAAAGAATTAACCTGAGCTGTGAACTCTCTCCATATATAAAACTTAACTCAAAATGGATTAAAGACCTTCATATAAGACCTCCAACAAAAACTGTATGGAAAAAATCAGGTACTAAACTTATAGACCTAGGGCTCAAGGAGGACTTCATGACCCTGACATCAAAGGCAAGGGAAGTAAAAGCAAAAGTAAATGAATGGGACTATATCAAACTAAAAAGCTTCCGCACAGCAAAAGAAACCATCAACAAAGCAAAGAGACAGCCAACTGAATGGGAGAAAATATTTGCAAATAACGCATCAGATAAGGGTCTAATATCTAAAATATTCAAAGAGCTAATATGACTTAACAACAAGAAAACCAAACAACCCAATTAAAAAGTGGGCAGAAGAACTAAACAGACACTTCTCCCATTAAGAAATACAAATGGCCAGCAGACATGAAAAAAATGCTCCTCCTCATTAGCTATCAGGGAAATGCACATCAAAAGCACAATGAGATTTCACCTCACATCTGTTAGAGTGGCTATTATCAATAAGACAAGAAATAACAAGTGCTGGAGAGGATGTGGAGTAAAAGAAACTCTTGTACACTGTTGGCGTAAGTGCAAATTGGTGCAACCACCATGGAAGACAGTGTGAGGTTCCTCAGAAAATTGGGAATGGAGTTACCATTTGACCCAGCAATCTCGCTTCTGGGGTTCCACCCAAAAAGCTTGAAAACGTTCGTTCACATAGACTTATGTACCCCAATGTTCATTGTAGCACTGTTCATAGTGGCCAAAACATGGAAACAACCAAAGTGCTCTGCGACAGATGACTAGATAAAGAAGCTGTGGTGTATATACACAATGCAATATTACTCAGCTATACGAAAAGGTGAAAATTGCCATTTACAACAAAATGGGTGGACCTGGAGATCATCATGCTTAGCAAAATAAGCCGGACAGAAAAAACACAAAGATGTATGACTTCATTCATATGTGGAATATAAAAGTGAAAGTAACAAAGAAAAAAATGAATAAACAAACAAATAACCCATGGACACAATCAATAGCTTAATGTTTATTTGGGGATGAGTTATTTGGGGTTAGGGAGAGGAGGAAGGGGAGGGGGTGGGATAGGAGTGAGGGGAAGCTAAATATATGGTGATAGAAAAAGAAGTCACATTGGGTGGTGAACTTATTATACAATGAGTGGACAATGCACTGTAGAATTGTAGGCCTGAACCCTATGTAATCCTTGCTAACAGATGTCACCCTAATAAGTCTAAGAATAAAAATAAATTAAAAAAAAAACCAAAAAAACCAAAAACAAAACAAAAAGATTATACAACATGATTAAGTGGGATGTATTCTTGGGATGCAAAGTCAGTCAACATCTGCACATCAATTAACAGGATACATAATAGAAAGAAAGTGAATGATAAAAATCTTATGATCATATCAATAGATGTAGAAAATTCATTTGACAACATCCAGTGTCCATGTATGATTAAAAACTGCTATTAAAGTGGGATACAGTGGAATAGAGACTAATCCTTAGTTAATATATTCAATGAGGAAAAGCTAAAGGATTTTCCTTAAGATCAAGAATATGACAAGGATGTTCCTTTTTGCTACTTGAATTCAACATGATATTGGGAATCACAGCTATCAGACAAAAAATAAATAAATATAATACAAATTAAAAGGTATATTGGAAAGGAAGAAGTAAAACTGCCATTATTTGCAGATGACATGACTATATATAAAGAACCCAAAAGATTCCACCAAAAAACCTATTAAAACTGATAAATGAATTCAGTAATGTAGAACACAAAATTAATATTCAAAAATTAGTTGCATTTTTCTACACTAATAATGAACTATCAAAATGAAATTAAGAATGCAATTTCATTTGTAATTGCATAAAAAAATAAAAATGAATTTAACCAAGGTGGTAGAATACCTATACTAAGAAAATTATAAGACATAGAAACTAGAAATTGAAGAAGATACAAATAAATGGATGTATGTACCATGCTCAGGGATAACAAACATTAACATCATTAAAATTTCCATATTACCAAAAGTAATTTATAAATCCAATGCAAAGAAGACCAAAATTGGAGATAATGCACTACCTAATATCAAACTATACTACAAGGCTATAGTTTTTAAAACAGCATAGTGTTAGCATAAAACAGACACATAGATCAATGGAACAGAAAGCCCCAAAATAAACCCACACATGCCTATATGGTCAATTGTATGACAAATGAAGCAAAAATATACAATAAGGTAAAGACAGTCAATTCAATAAATGTTATTGGGATAATTGGACAAATACATGCAAAAGAAAAATGAAACTAGACTACCTCCCTGCACCATATACAAGAATAAACTCAAAATGGAATAAAGACTTAAATTTAAGACACAAGTAATATATTTTTTAATATATCTCCTCAGGCAAGGAAATCAACAACAACAAAAATGAGCAAGTGGGACTACATCAAACTAAAAGAGTTGCACAACAAAGGAAACCATCAATAAAACAAAAAGACAACCTTCTGAATGAGAGAAAATGTTCACCAATGACACATCCAAGAAAGGGTTAATATCTAACACAATGAACGCATACAACTCAACACCAAAAAATGAACAATACAATTAAGAGATAGGCAAGGGACCTGAACAGTCATTTCTCCATAAAGAACACATAAGTAGAGGTGGCCAGTAGACATATGAAAAGATGCTCAACCTCACTAATCATCAGAAGAGTGGTTTTTGTTCTTTCTTTTGTTTTTTTGTTTTGTTTTTTTTTTATTCCCTGGCAGGGAATCAAAGCCAGGCTGCGCTGGTGAGAGCACTGAAGCCTAGCCACTACAACACCATGGAACGCTTGAAATTTAAACCACTATAACATATCACCTCACAGCTGTCAGACTGGCTATCATAAATATATCACACAACAAGTATTGTTAAGGATGTGAAGAAAAGTGAACACTTGTGAACATGAAAAACAGTATGAATGTTACTCAAAAAAATAAAAATAAAACTACCTTATTATATAGCAATTTCACTTCTGGGTATTTATCCAAAGAAATCCCCACCACTAATTCTAAAAATTATATGCACCCCTACATTCACTGAAGCAATTTTATCATCCATCAGTAGATGATTGAATAAAGAGATGGTACTTATATACAATAAAAATATTACTCACCCCTTCTGCATTTTTCCCACCCTTCCCACTAGACCCTGGGAATCCCTTGGTTAGTGGTGTTCTCAGTGTAGCCCCATTCATGATGGTGCAGGGGCCTCACTATGGTTTATGTATTTTTCCCAACAACTGTGTCAAGTATTATAAATAAATAGATAGATAGATTATAGATGATAGATAAAAGAAGAAAGAAATATTATCATTTGCAACAACATGAGGGACCTACAGGGTATATTTTTCTAAGTGAAGTAAGTCAGGCAGGGGGAGAAAAATACCATATAATGTCACTTATATGTGGAATCTAAAGAACAAACAAAACAGAAATAGACTCATAAATACAGAGAACAAACTAATGGTTGACAGATAAGAGGGGTTTATGAGACTAGGAGATAAAAAGGTAATGGGATTAAGTAGTACAATTTGGTAGTTATAAAATAATCATGGAAATGTAAAGTACAGCATAGGGTATGCAGTCAATACTATTGTGATAATTTTATATAGTGTCAGGTGAGTGCTAGACTAATCAGGGATTGCTTTGTAGGTTATATAAATGTCTAACCACTCATCATGCTGTACACCTGAAAAATAATATAAAATAATAATGAATGAAAATAATTATAAAATTAAAAAAACTAAAGCGTGATGAAAAGTTAAAACTACTGCAACTTAATAAATTTGAAATAATTTTAATAATGATTAAGGTAATTGTATTTGTAATTTATAAAGTAACAAAAAAGTAATCTGCAGACCCTGATGATTTTACTGAATCAATATAATAAATTTAAAAAATTGACACAAATTCTACATAATATATTCCAGAAAACAGAAGAGGCAGAAAATTTCTCAGTTTTGGCCTGAGACAGGAAAAAATGAACACTACAGATAAATATCAATCTTAATATTGATGAAAAAAATCCTAACAGAATATAAATAAAAAGAATTCAGCAGTATATAGAAAACATTATATACTATGATCACTGGTGTTTATTTCAGAAATGATAAGCTATTTAAAGATTAATTAATATAATACAACATAACATGCTATATCAGTTGATGTAGGAAAAGGATTTTATAAAATTTATTTCCCATTTATTATAAACACCATCACCAAACAGTAGGAATAGAGTGAATGTTCTTCAATTTGACAGAAATTATCTACAAAAATATTTACAACATTATTTTCAATGTTGAAAGTATGTGATTCTCCATCATAGAAGTAGGAAAAAGGTAAGTTTGTCTACTAGTAACCACTCTTATTCAACATAATGCTGAAAGTTCTAGCTGGCACAATCACAATGTATTTAATGACATACAGATAGGAAGGAAGATATAAAACTCCACGTTTGTAAATTATATAATTTTCTTGAAAATACCACAGAATCTATAAAAAATTTTATAGATAAGGAGTGCATTTAGCAAGATTACAAGATAAAATATGAACACAAAAGTTATATGTATAATACTAAATATAAGGACACTCAAATGCATAATGCAATACAATTTATAGTTGCTCAAAAAAATTAAATGTCTTTGTGTAAATCTAACATATGAGGTAAGACAAATAATTTCATGAACTCGTTCTAGAAATATGATGCATATCTCACTTCAAAGTACTCCCCTTGGAAAGCTATGCACCAACTCCAGTGCCTAGTCCACCCTTCAAAGCAATTTTGGAACTCTTTCTGGAATGGCCATCAGAGCTGTCCTCCTACCAAAAATCTGACAATTAAGTATGCAAATTTGTCACTGTGTGCTTATGTTGGTAGTACTGTACAAACAACTAGATAAGGTGTCATTACCAAGTTGTTTGTACAGTACTGCTAATGTAAGTGCACCATGGCAAGTTCACAAATTTAACTATTAGATTTTGGGTGTGATGACAGCTCTGGTGGCCATTCCATAAGAAGACTTCCAAAATTGCTTTGAAAGGTGGACTAGGTGCTGGTGTCAGTGCATAGTTTCCCAGGGGGCATGCTTTGAAGGTGACCATAGTAAAATTAAGCAATGAGCTATGTAGCAGTTTTTCTAGGATGAGTTTGCAAAATTAATTTTCTGACCTCATAAACATGTATAGTACTTTTGTGCTGAAAAATGCCAAGAACTAATTAAGTCAATCAAAGAAATTAATGAGTTGAAAGATTCAACACAGTAAAGTGTTGAATTCAACAACTGTCCTCCAATTGATATAAAGATTAATACAATTCTTATAAAAATCCTAGTAAGAAAGAATTTTTATAGATATGGGCAAGATATTCCTTCTATGAAAAGGCAAAAAATTTTGGAAAACTGAAACACTTTTTAAAAGAAAAATAAAGTAGAGAGCAATAGTGTATCCAGTAACAAAGACAGTTTTGTATTGGTGTGTGAATAGACACATAGATCAATGGAATAAAATTAAAAATCCAGAAATAGACCTACTCAATATTCCCCACTGATTTTTAATAAAGGTGTAAAAACAACTCAATGAAGGAAATACAGATGAAATATAGACCTTTTAATAAATGGTACTGACATAATTAGATATCATTTGATGTAAAAACAAACCTTAACTCCTTACATAAAAATTAATTTAAAATAGTTCACACAATTTATGTAAAAATATAAAACTTTAAAAAAATGTAAAAAAAAGTCTCTGGAATTCAGAAATATTAGAGCATTCTTAGATTGGGACTAAAAATATAATCAATGGAAGAAAAAATTGATAAATTGGACTTAATCAAAATTAAAAACTTTTTGCTCTTCAAAAGACTGTTACAAAGATGAAAAGACAACTACAGAGTCAGGAAAAAATATTTCAAGCCACATACCTGTCAAAGGACTAATATTTAGGATATATTAATACAAGGAACTTTCACAACTCAATAGTAAAAAAATAAATATTCCAATTTAAAAAGCAGCAAAAGAAACAAACACACACTATACTGAAGAGGATACATGATGGCAAACATCATTAATTATGGGGAAATGGGGAAATGCAAATTCAAGCCACAATTAAGTGTTACTTTACACTTCTCAGAATGGTTAGGAGAACAAACAATGATAACTCGAAATACTTTGGAGGATGCAGAGAAACTAGATTACTAATAATTGACTGGGAGGGATATAAAACATAACAACAACTTTAGAACATAGCTTAGACATTTCTTAAGAAACCTAAAATATATAACTACCATATTCCCTACTGATTGCAATGTTGGGCACATTTATTCCAGAGAAAGAAAAAAAAACATTAACACAAAAATCAACATGGAAATATATATAGCAATTGTATTGAAAACAACCAAAAACTAGATACAATTCAGATGTCCTTCAAAGAATGAATGGTTAAATGAATTGTGATATGACTATTCCATGAATACTACTACTTAGCAATAAAATTTTAAAAAATACTATTGATACATACAATAACCTGGATAAATCTCCAGAGAATTATGCTAGTGAGAAAAGCAAATCCCAAAAGGGTATAAGCTATATGATTCCATTTATAGAACATTTTGGAAATGATAAAATTATAGAAATAGAGGACAGATTAATGAAAGCAGGTGTTAAGGAGAGAAAGGATTGAAGGGTGAGAGGCTTGTGGATGTGATATAAGAAGGCACCATGAGGAATCCTTGAGGTAATATAAATGTTCTGTGATTTGGCTATATTGCTGTCAAAATCTGGTTGTTATATTGTACTACAGATTGCAAGATGTTATCACTGGGCAACTGGGTAAAATATTAATAGGACTTCTGTATTATTTATTACAATTGTACCTGTCTGCAATTATGTAAACATTTTTAAAAAGTTTTAAAGATTTTAAGAGTCATACTGAATAACAGAAAAAAAGAGAAATGAATGAGAGTGACAGACATATTTTTCCAAAATAGTTCTTAAAGTGACACAAATCAGAAACAGTGATTCAAAATTATGGAATTCTCAAATGTTAGAGACAATAAAATGATTTAAGGTGTGTGTCACTTTCTTCTCAATTACATTAAAAAATGTGATTCTAATAATTTATTTTTAAATAAATAGATATTTATAACATTTTAATAGAAAAAGTAAGAAAATTACAATAGTAAATTTATTTTACATGGAAGTTACAGTTAACTATATAGACAAAGATTAATTATTATTTTAAAAAGTAATAAAGAATTGCTTTTCATATGAGATAATTGAGCATTATCAGGATAACTTCCAATTGAGAAATCTATTTAAAAGAAATATCATAATTAATGTAAAAATACAATAAAGACATATTTATTTAAACTAATGCCACACACCTCTACACTATGGGCCAGGTTTGTTGACCACATTTTTTTAACTACACCTATAATATCACCTTCAAAGTTTTTGATACTTAACTTTACTGAAAGCATAAAAATATGAATATTAAAGTTGGTATTTAAGGGGAAAATATTTCTAGATAGAAAAATATCTATCCTATATAAATTTTCCTATACAGGAAATTTTTTTCAAAATTGATGCAAATAGATAGGGTAATAAATATAAAAAATATTTTGAATGAAATGTTACTAATTTTATTTTATTTATACCATTTGTTTATACTTAATCCTTCATTCAATAACTAACATAATGATTTTCTAAGTTTCAGACCATGTACAATACACTAGATATACAAAAAAAATACAATATTTCAAAGAATTATAATTAGAACTATTACATTACTTAAGTAACTTTAATTAAATTTAATTCTGAGATTGATGTAGTAATTTTATGAAATTCTTAGAAAACTCTAAGGTCCTCAGTAATAGTATAACATTGGAGTTTGTATAAAGTGGGAATAATGCGATATACCATTTATCAAGTTTTTATCAGCATATTGAAGTTTGAAGTTACTTTCAAAATTAATTGATGAAATTCCCTCATTATATCCTTGGGAAAAGTAACACTCATATCTCACAGTTAGTATGTCACTAACTGTGAAACATAATTAAAACTTAGATGTCTATGTCCTAAGCCAAGTAAGAAATCTTTTCACCTAGCAAAATATAATAATATTTGAAACAACCCTCCTTATTTGCTTAATAGTATAGAATTTATAAGGTAATAAAGTGCTATCTAATGCTATTATTTCTCCTACACTTTAGCAGGTCCATGAAGCTTAGAGAATCTGATTATACAGAGTCTACTACAGAACTTCACATTATTTTCTGAACTTTCTCTTCTGTACTATGTTTTTACCTCATTAATACTTTAATTACACTCATTGCATCTTACTGTTACCCCAGTAGATATTGAAATCCTTGCAGTCAAGGACTTCATCTTATACAGATTTGCATCTTAAGCACTTACACAGCATTTTTCACTTGGCGAGTCCTTAAAACAGGTATGTATTAATAGAACTTACTGGGCTATAAGAAGAGGCACAGAAAGGATATGTTATTAATTATTACCAAATTTTTCATGTATAAGATGATACTTTTGTCTAAACTATTAGACCAAAAATTGAAGGTCATCTTATACATGGAAATAACTGGTTGAGAGTGTTTCTTAATGTTGAGTTCGGAAAGTAGGGATCATGTTAATCATATACATGAGGGTGTCTTATACACAGAAAAATATGGTAAATTATGCCTTATTAAAATTCATTTCACTTAATATGCTTGAAATACTTACAATAAGTCAGAGAATGGTCAAGCCACTTTCCTGGTGTGACAATTTTACTAAAATACTTCTGTAGAGATTGGGAAAAATTAGATGATCAATAATATTCTAATGTTTACAAAGAAAGTAAAAAACAGAACTAAAAGAACATGAGTTACAAATGGTCAGGGTTCAAGAACTAAACAGTAATGTCTTTTTTTAAGCATTCATTTTATGTTATTTTAATTTTTCTTAGGATTATAATTAATATTTCATTATTGGTTTGTTCTATAACTGCTGATAAGACAATTTGGTTACTTAATTTACCCAGATAACAACTTATTTCTGAGCCCGGGATACGACTGCTGAAGCTTGCTTCTGGTCCAAGTGGTGTTTCAAGAAGCAAAAGCATACAGATGAGGAAAGGAATGCAAATGGGCAAAATATGCACTTATAATTTTTCCTCTTTTATTATATCTTTGGAGGAGCAACAAAATTTAAAGATGTCAACATTATTGCCTGAAAATAAACCATAAATTGCTTCAATAACAGGATATGAGTGCAATTCTGAAAACAAGAAGTTTTACTATTCAAAACACTGAACATTCTTTAGTTGAACTGGGACAGAGAGTGCTCAGGTCCACACAGACTCACAATAGTTTATAAATCACGAAAGAAAAAGAATGCCTTTATTTGGTCTAAGAAGAGGATATTTTGGTTTCCTGCTAGCTATATGAAATTTACAGTAGAAACAAAAGGGCATGACCTTTTCAAGTATGTGGGAATTTTGAAAAGAAAGATTAGCACCGAAAAAATAAGAAACACATGAACAGATGCATCCTGAAATTCATGCATTTGTGTGGAATACTAATACTTCCCTAATGTTAAGCATTATTGTTGATATGTAAAATCCCTTAAGGAATAATTACCTACAACTGAGTTTGCATTATTTTATTTAATTTTTTATTAAATAAAAAATTGGGGTGACATTGGATAGTAAAATTACATAGGTTCCAGGTTATACCCAGGAGTAGAATTGCTGAATCATATAGTAGTTTCATTTTTAATTTTTTGAGGAAACTTCATACTATTTTCCATAGTGGCTAGACAAATTTGCAGTCCCACCAACAGTGCACAAACTTTTTAGTCTGATGTATTTCCGTTTTTTTACTTCTTTCTTTGTTTCCCTTGCCCATGAAGATATATCATTGAATGTACTAAGGATGTCTAAGACGTTACTTCCTATATTTTCTTCTAGGAATTCTATGGTTTCAAGTCTTATATTTAGGTCTTTAATCTATTTTAAATTTATTCTTGTATATGGTGTAAAAAGATGGTCCAATTTTATTTTTTGCTTGTATCTGTTCAGTTTTCCCAGCACTATTCACTGAAGACTGTCTTCACCCCAATGTAAATTCTTGCTTCATCATAGATTAGTTGGCCATATAAATATGGATTTATTTCTGGGCTCTCTATTCTGTTCTATTGATCTATGTGCCTGTTTTTATGCATCACCATGCTGTTTTGATAAGTGTGGACTTGTAGTGCAATTTGATATCTGGTAGTGTGATTCCTCTAACTTTGTCCTTTTCAAGGTTGCTGTGGCTATTCTGAGTTTTTTATGGTTTCTTCCATATACATTTTAGAATTATGTGTTTTATTTCTGTGAAGATGTCATTGATATTTTGATGGGAATTGCATTAAATCTAAAGATTGCTTTGGGTAGTATGGACATTTTCACTATATTAATTCTTCCTATCCATGAGGATGGTATATGTTTCCATTTAGTTGTGTCTTTTTTTTTACTTCTCTCTTCAGTGTCTTATAATTTTCTGAGTACAGTTCTTCTACTTCTTTAGTTAAATTTATTCCTAGGTATTTTTTTATGCAATTGGAAATGAGATTGTTTTCTTAATTTTTTCTGCTGCTTGTTTGTTATTGGTGTATAAGAATGTAACTGATTTCTGCATTTAATTTTGTATCCAGCTACTTTATTAAATTCATTTATCAGTTCCAATAATTTTGGGGTTGAATCTTTGGGGTTCTTTATATATAGCATCATGTCACCTGCAAATAATGATAGTTTTACTTCTTCTTTTCCTATTTGGATGCCTTTCATTTGTTTTCTTATCTGACTGCTGTGGCTAGAACTTGCAGTGCTATGTTAAATAAGAGTAGTGACAGTGGGCATCCTTGTCTTGTTCCTGTTCTTAAGGGGAATGCTTTTAGCTGTTCCCCATTGAGTATGATGTTAGCTGTGAGTTTATTATATATAGCCTTTATTAAGTTGAGGTAAGTTCCTTCTATTCTCACTTTGCTGAAAGTTTTTATCATAAATGGCTACTAAATTTTGTGAAATGCTTTTTCTGCATCTGTTGAAATGATCATATGATTTTTTAAAAGTTTGTTTGAGTGGTGTATCACATTAATTGACGTATGTATAATGAACCAAACTTGAATCTCAAATATGAATCCCACCTGATCATGGTGTAAGTTCTTTTAATGTATTTCTGAATTTGATTTGCTAATATTTTGTTGAGAATTATTGCATCTATGTTCATTAGGGATTTAGGTCTATAGTTATCTTTCTTTGCTGTGTCTTTACTTGGTTTTGAAATCAGGGTAATTGTGGCCTCATAAAAATGAGTTGGAAGTCTGTCTCTTTCTGGATTTTTAAAAAATAGTTTGAGGCATATACATGTTAACTCTTTTATGATGGTTCATTAAAATTCACCTATGAGGTCATCTGGTCCAGGACTTTTGTTCGTTGGAAGGTTGTTGATAACTGAAGTCAATTCTGTTGTTAGCAATTGGACTACTTAGATTTTCTGTTTCTTCTTGATTGAACCTGTAATTTTGTATGTTTCTAAGAATCTATCTATTTCTTCAAGATTGTCTGATTCTTTGTTCATAGTTGTTCATAGTATTTTCTTATAATTTATTGTATTACTGTGGTGTCATCATTTCTCCTTTCATTTCTAATTTTATTTATTTGGGTCCTCTATCTTTTTTTCTTGAGCAGTCTGGTTAAGGGTTTGTCAATTTTGTTTATTATTTTTAAGAACCAGCTATTGGTTCATTGATATTTTGTATTGTCTACTTAGTATTAATTTTTTTTATTTCCACTGTGATTTTTATTATTTCCTTCCTTGCACTAATTTTGGACATTCTTTGCTGTTCTCTTTTTAGTGTCCTTAGGTTTAAGGTTAAACTGCTTAGTTGAGATTTTTCTTGTTTCTTTAGGTAGGGATGCATTGTTAGAATTTCCCTCTCAGGACTGCTTTTGCTGTGTCCCATAAATTTTGCTTAGTTGTGTTTTCATTCTTGTTTGTCTCAAGGTACCTTTTGATTTTGTTTTTAATTTCATTTTTGACCCATTTACTATTTACTAATACATTGTTTAGCCCTCCATGTGTTTATTTGTTTTTTTTTTATTGTTATTGATTTCTTGTTTCATACTGTGTGGTCAAAGGGTGTGTTGATATGATTTTAATTTTCTTAAATTTACTGAGGCCTCTTTTGTGGCCTAACAGGTGGTCTATCTTGGAAAATGTTCCATCTGCATGTGAAAAGAATGTATATTCTGCTGCTTTGGGATGTAATGTTCTAAAAATATCTATTAAAACTATCTGCTGTACCATGTCATTTAAAGTCACTGTATCTGTATTGATTCTCAGACTGGAAGATCTTTCCATTGGTGTCAGTGGAGTGTTAAAGTTTCCTACTATTATTGTGTTACTGTTGATGTTTGCCTTTATGTCAGTCAATATTTGCTTTATGTATTTAGGTTCTCCTATATTTGTTGCATAAATGTTTACAAGCGTGATGTCCTTTTGTTGGACTGAACCATTTATAATTCGGTAATGTCCTTCTCTGTCTCTTGTTATAGTCTTTGTTTTAAAGTTTGATCTTTCCAATATAAATATTACTACTCCAGCTTTATTTTCATTTCCGTTTGCATGAAATATCTTTTCCATCCCTTTACAATCAATCTATGTGTTTCTTTCCTTCTGAGGTCTCTTGTAGACAGCATATGCCTGAGTCTTGCCTTCTTATCCATTCACCTACCCTATGTCTTTTGCTTGAAGTATTCAATTTATTTTCACTTAAAGTGATTATTGATAGGTGCATATTCATCATCATGTTATTGTTTATATTTTTTCTTTTAGTTTTCTTGCTTTATCCTTTCTTCTGCTTAAAGAAGTCCCTTTAGTATTTTTTTGTAATGCTGGCCAGGTGGTAGTGAATTTCTTTAGCTTTATCTATCTGAGAAGTTCTTTATCTCTCCTTCAATTTTAAGTAATAGCCTTGCTGGCTAGAGTGTCTAAGTTGTAAACTCTTATTTTTCATTTCTTTGAGTATTTCCCACCTTTCTCTTCTGGTCTGCAAGGTTTCCATTGAGAAAATAGCTAATAATCTTATGGGGTTTCCTTGTAGGTAAGTTGTCTTTTTCTTGCTGCTTTTAGGATACTTTCTTTTCTTTTCTTTTCTTTTTTTTAACTTTTAACATATTAATTATAATGTCTTGGTATGGGCCTTTTTGGTTTCATTTTGATTGGTACTCTCAGTGCTTCTTGTGTTTGTGTGTCTATTTCTTTTGCCAGGTTAGGGAAGTTTTTAGTCATTATTCCTTCAAATAAGTTCTCAGTCTCCTGCTCCATCTCTTCTCCTTCTGGTACCCTTATGATCCAAATGTTGTTATGCTTGATGTTGTCTCAGAGGTCTCTCAGGCTATCTTCATTTTTTAAAATTCTTTTTTCTTATTGCTTTTCCATTTGGCATTTTCTGCTACCATGTCTTCTAGATTGTTAATTCAATTTTCTACTTCATTTAACCTGTTGTGCATTCCCTCTAGTGTAATCTTCATCTCAGTTATTGTATTCTTTATTTTGATTGGTTATTTTTTTTTTATGGTTTCTATCTCTTTGTTGAAGTTTTCAGGAAATTTTTAAAGGATTCTTACAACTTGTGTTCTGAACCCTTGCTCTGGTAGTTTGATTGCCTTTATTTCACTTAACTCTATTTCTCTTGTTCTTCTATTTAAAATGTATTTCACTGTTTCCTCTTTCTGACTTTTTTTCTGTGTTTGCTCTTATGTAGTAGGTGTATATCTTATGTTTCTCAGTATTTGGTGGCCTTATGTAGTATGCTACTGCATAGCTCAATGGTGCAAACTCTTTGCTCTCCTTTGTTTGCAATCTAGGATTGTCCCTTGAGTGTTTTGTGTGATTCTTTAGTTGTAGTTAAGTGGTATTTGGCTCACAGCACACTTTTGACTGTCCAAGGAGAATGGCAGAGTAAAACCAAAAGCTCCCTTGTCTCTCACAGACAACTGTTCTTGCTGAAGTCCAAAGGAAAGTTTTCCCCTCTTAGTCGGGTAGGGTTGATCACTCATCCACCTAGAGTATCTCCCTGTTGACAGGACAAGTCTCTAGGAGACCTGTGTTCACTTTCGAATGAAAAAGACAAGAAACAAACATACACACAAACAAACATAAAAATATAGAAAAAAAGTTCCTTGAAAGCCCCTCATCTGCCACTCATAGCACACCATTAGCTGCCCTGGGAGTGGGAGTGGGAATGCAGTGGCAGAGCAGTGCTAGAAGTTTCCCCAACAGGCTCAGACAGCCATTCCTGCAAAAGACTGAAAAAGATTCTTCCTTTTTCTAGAAGGGTGGTGCTGGTTGCTAGGCTGCCCCAAGTTCATCTATGTTGGCGGGGCAAAACTTCATGGTGCCTGTGCACACGTTGAAAGGAAAGAAAATGGTATTAATAATAATAATAAAACTAAGAAAATAATTAAAAATATAAAATAAGGATTAAAAAATAAAATAAAACTTAAAAGGATTAAGAATACATTCAAAAAATTTTAAAAATAAAATTAAGGAAATAAAATACAATAAAATAAAGCATAAAAAATAGTTTAAGAAAGAAAAAAAGAAAAAAATAAAGGTTAAAATATATAGTTTCCTGTAAGCCCCAGCATAGAAGATGGATGAGTAAGAGAAAAAAAATATTTTATTCATTCTTCAATCTTTTTTGCTGTGGGTACCATGGTCTATTGCTTGAAAGACACTTTTATTTGTTCTGGAGGAACAGCCCAGTGACACCAAAAGTAGCCAACGACTGCAAAAATCTGCAAGAACATGTTTCCCCATTGGTTGGGTGGGGGCCAATTACTCAGCCAGCCATAGTTGAATTGGCAAATCTCCAGTGTGCCTGATGACACTTTGAAAGAGTGAGAAAAAGAAAGAAAAAACGAAAAGAAGAAAAAAATAGAGAAAATGGTAATATTATTAAAAATTTTAATTTAATTTAAAAATAAAAAATAAACATATAAAAATATATTAAAATAGAAATTAAAGAGTAATGATTAAAAAAAACTACAGAAAAGAAAAAAGTAAATAAAAAGAATTATTAAATAATTTTTTGGAGAACCTAGTGGTTTTCACTCGTATTTCACTTTTTTAAAATTTTTCTTTTTTAATGGTGAGACAAAGAGATAGTTTATTGAAGAGAAAGTACACTCCAAAAAGGTAGGAGCGGGTTCGAGCAAGGAGAGTGGTTCAAGAGCCGTATTTCACCTTTAGCCGTGCAGAGGGAGTGACAAAGGGAGCAACAGAGTAGTACTTACTTCTCGGTGAACTGCTGACAACTTTCTGGCTTAAGATTGAAAAATTAAGAAAAAAAACCACTGGGGCAAAGGTGAAGACTCTGTTGCCCTGGGTGCCTGACTGGTGAGCGGGTCATGGGGCTGAGTGATCTGGGTAAATTTTCAGGGTGTCTATGTGTGTGTTTTTTGGGAACCTTTTTTCAACAGTTCTGCTGCTTTGTTCTGGTGGCTTCACTGTGGTTTGTTTTTTTGTTTGTTTGTTTCTCTATCTTCTTTGGAAGGGTTGCCTAGAATGGCCTGGCTGTAGTGTCATTCTGTTTAAAACCAATTGTGACCAATTTCCGAAGTTGCTAGAGTGGGATTGGGCACTTGGCAGCCTAGAGCACCCTGGGGGATGTAGTTTAAGCTGTGATGGGCATGTTTTTTGAGTGTGTAGTGAGCATGTGTGGATTTTGTTAGATTAGTCCAATCTAAGAATTTGTCTTTTGAAGGAGGGTTTAATAAAGAAAAATGGTATCCTCCTGTGTGCCAAACATGAGGTGAACCCCACGCTCAAACAATGGGACCTTCCAGCCCACCCACCCCCCCACCCCCCGAAACCTCACAGTTAATCCTTCCCAGTATGACTTTGGTGTCTACTGCTGAATAGGTGAGCACAGCAAGTGGTCTAGCCCATGTGTGCACCCCACAGGAAAGAGCCTGAACTTCCAGACTATCTCTGTCTGATACAGATAGAATTCTCATTGATTTTCACTGCCGGATGCTAGAAACTTTCCTCTCTCTTGCACAGGGCTCCTAGGTTGAGAGGCCCAGTGTGGGCTCAGTGCCCCTCATTCCTCTGTGAGAGGCTCTGCACTTGAGGTTTTCCACTGGAGCTCCCTCATTTTCGGTGGATTTGAGGTCACACAATTTTCCTACTGGTCTCAGTTGAGCTTCCTTCTCTATATCCTCAGCTGTCAGGGCTCTGCTTAGTCAGTTCTCTGATGTATTCTGAGGTTGACTATTTCTCTATCTATCTGTAACCCCATTGTGATCAGGAAGGTTGCATATACAGTGTCCACCTAATCCACACTCTTCCCTCATTCCTGAGTTTGCATTATTTTGGATCATCCTAGTTATTAGTTACATTACTCCATGAGTCAGAGCAAAGATTCAATACCAGTTCTTTTTGATATACTTGTCTATAAAATACTATATCTAATATTCAGTTTTTCTGTTCTGCAAGACTACAGCTAAAATAAATATTAATTGATATTTTTATGCTGGAAGTAAATAATTTAAGTCTCATTTCTTAGACCACTAAAATTAAAATAAACTACCCTGTACATCTGAAACTGGGTTGTGTATCTCTAGGAAGCAGTGAGAGATATGCCACAAAGAGAAGGAATTGTAAACTATGGGGTATCAAGGAGTGTAAGACATCATCACATTACTTCATGGATAAGGTAAAATATTTTTCCACACATGGTCTTAAAAATATATAAATATGCACCAGTATTGAAAGACTTTTACAGTGAACACCTTGCTTTTACATACATTATGACAACCCATGCCTTTTAATGTGGGTGTAACTCTATTAATACTTAATGTAATTCTTTATGTTTGGATTTAAGATAATCATCCTACTACTTTTCTATTTCCTTTGCTATTGTTTTTATTTCTTTTTCCTTTCTTGCCTTCCTTTGAATTATTTCAATAGCTTTTTAGAATTGCATTTTAATGTATCACTTGTTTTCTTGTTTAGCTAAACCTTTCTATACTACTTTTTAGTGTTCATTTTAATATTATAATGTGCATTCTTAATGTTTCATAAATGGGCTTCCATATAATGTTGTACCATTTGCAACATCTAGGCTTATTTACCACACCCCCTTTCATGTGTATTATAACATATATTTTCTGAACCTCAGAAGACAATATTACAACATTTACTTTAATCAGTGGTATGCATTTTAAAGAAATTATCATTTTTATTTGTTTGCATTTATTTATGAATATGTAAGGGCTCACACTGTATCATTTAATGCAGTCTGAAGATTTCTTGTTATATAGGTCTGTTGGGATCAAATACTGAATTCTAGTAAATTCTTTTATTCTTTTAAGGCTAAAAAATATATTTAGTTTATCTACTCTACAATAACATTTACCCTAGGTGTAATATTCATGTTGATATATTTTTTCAGCACTTTAAAAGTATTGTTTTATTTTTTTCTGACCCTTATTATTTTTGATGAGGTAAGAGATCATTTGAAGTTTTGCATAGCTATATGTATCTTTCTTTCTGATTTCTTTAAAAATATTCTCTTTATATTTCATTTTCATCAGTTCATTATGTTCATAGACGTGATTGCTGTCATCCTACTTGGGTTTCATTGAACTTTTGGCATTCGTATACATATGCACGTCATCATTTTTAAGAACTTTTCAGCCATCATTTCTTTACACATTTCAATTTTATTACTAAATATCTCTTTCCTCTTTTTATGGAATAGGTCTTCTGATATTGTTTCATAGGCCTCAAGGCTCTGTCAATTTTTAAAATCTTTTTTTATTATTTTATTCTTTTTAAGATTTTTCATATTCTACTGCCTTATATTTAAATTTCCTAATGTTTTTTTGTTGTTTCTTTTCTCTTGTTAAATGCATGCACTGAATTATTTTTTAGATATTATATTTTTCAGTTCTATGATTTCTATTTAGTTCTTATTTCTGGTTTCTATTTCTGAGCTATTTTCCATGCTTTCATTTATTACAAGTTTATTTTCTTTTATGTCCTTTATTAGCTAATTCTAATTTTTGGTTCATATTAAGAGCTATTTATATTTATGATCTTTTTATGTGAGATTGTTCAAATTTTCCTATTTCTTTATATGTCAAATAATTATAGACTCCATCATGAGTATTATACATCCCATTAGACTCTCCCCATGTAGAATGATTGTTTTGTAAGACATTTGACTTGGTTGGAATCAAACTACAATTCCATCTTGCACACATCAAAATCTCAGCTGTTTTCTTTTTTTTATCTTTGTCAGAGCTGTGCAGTCTGTACTGTGAATGTATAATTCACAGTACAGGCCAGAAATATTGGCAGAGATTACAGAATTGAGACTCTCTGTCTCTGTTCTCTTATTTCTAGGTTTCCTCCTTCATTTTCCAAAGGTTAAGATTGCCCCAAAGATTTAAGTTGGAAAAACTAAAGTTTCCTCTTGGAATTTTAGAGGACTACATGGCACAGCAGAAGTTGAAAAATAAATACATATACACATACACATACATACATGCATGTATGAAGAATAAAGTCACCTAATATTTTCTATTTCAAATTATCTATACCTCTTACTGTCAGATTGTAGTTGCTATCCACTGTTTCTGATATTTTACAAATTGTTTGCAAATTGTTTTTAATTTTCATCTGGAGGAGGGTCATTAAATGTAAGATTTCTTAACCATGGCCTATAGCAGAACCTAAAGATAAATCATTTTTGTGTTAAAATGAACTGAAATACCAGGCAGGAGAAAGGTTTAAGATCTTAGGGTAAAACTGGACTAGTCAGTCAGCTATAGCACCAATGTACAAAGCTCCACCCAGGCTAATTAGATCGTAGTGTTGATCTAGCCAAGATTGATCCTGCATTTCACGTAATGCCCTTGCATTTTTATGTAAACCTCAAAACCTTATAAAAATTTGTTTATCAAATCTCCAGGAATATGCATTTGTTACCTATTTAGAAAAAAACCATGCAAACCAATGGAAAAAACTAAAAATTATTGAAAAACAAACTTCATCCTGACAAAAAGTCAGAATTTTCCATCCTATATTTCTGTATAATACCTCTTTGAGTTTCTCTACATTGAATAACATGGTTGTAGATTATCTCTGAAAAAGACTGTTTTGGTGGATAAATCACTGTTTTGTTCTTATTTTTAACAAATACTGCAGCATGACATGTGAAAAAGATGATGGTTTTAATTTTACCTTTTAGATAATAGACCATTTATGTTCAAAAGTATTTGTGAAAGTATACATTTTGTAATTTTTCTGAAGCTTTTTTTGGGGTTATATTTTTCTGGTATTTTAAAAATGTCTTTCCTTTGAAATTTTGCATGTGATTTTATGTCATGATACCCATGTCTGTCTTAGACTTTTTAAGGGAAATTCATTCCCAGAAGGGCAGGTCTTTAGAGTGATGAGATGAAACAATGAATGAATCTTTCATTTTGAGTTACTTATTTGAAAAGGAGAAAGTGAATACAGCATTTAATCCATCATGCAACTTTTTATGTGCTCACTCAGAATAAGTTAAGGTTTATAGCCTTTGAGAAAAGAATGTTGGACCTTGGATTAGCAAAGTCAGCAAAATCATATACTATATATATATTTTAATTCCTGCCAATGCTTTCACCTATAAAGTCTTTATGACCTGCAAGTTGTACCTGCTACATCAATCATTTACTCTTTGTTCTGAAAATTTTACTGAAAGGAATTATTTTATTTTTTAAATTTATTTGGATGGTTTCATGGCTTAAGATGTGTGGTTAACTCAGGTAAAAACACAATCACTGAGATAAAGTGAAATTAAAATTAAGACAATATATTTATAATTCACTTAGTTATCATCATCTTTAGTGAACACTTCATGGACCAGACATCATGGGTTTTCTATGAATACATTGATGAATAAGAACTGTCCCTATCTTGAGAAACTTAAATAAATTATGTGGCCATGTGCATATTTTTTCTACTCTTTCATTAATCTCATCAACTTTAGCTCAGGTTGAAATATTATTTTAGTATAGTTATCTCTGTTTTTTAATCAAATTTATTGTGGTGACATTGATTAGTAAAATTATATAGGTTCCATGTATACAATTCTACAATATACGGTCTATGTGTTACATTGTGTGCTCACCACTCAAAGTCAGTTCTTTCTCCATCACCATATATTTGACTCTCCCTCCCTCTTCCCATCCCCTCTCCACTTACCCTCTGGTAACTACAAAGCTATTGACTGTGTTCATGAGTTTTCATTTTTTTGTTGCTTTCAGTTTTATATCCCACATGTGAGTGAAGTCATATGGTTCTTGATTTTTTTTTCTGTCTGGCTAATTTTGCTTAGCATGATGATCTCAAGGCCCATCCATGTCATTGAAATGACAATATTTCATCCTTTCTTATGACTAATATTCCATTGTGTATATATCCCACAACTTCTTTATCCCATCATATATCAAGGGTCACTTCTGTTGTTGTCATATCTTGGCCACTGGGAACAATGCTGCAATGAACATTGCAGCAATGAACATTGGGGTACATATATCTTTGCAGACTGAAGTTTTCAAATAGATAACCAGAAGAGAGATTATTGGGTCATATGGTAATGTTATTCTTAGTTTTTTGAGAAAACTCCATATTGTCTTTCGTAGTGTTTGTGCCAGTTTACATTCCCACCAGCAGCATATGAGGGTTCCTTTATCTTCACAGCCTCTCCAACAATTGTTATTGTCTATTGATGATATTCATTGTAGCAGATGGGAGGTTATATCTCGTGGTTTTGATTTGCATTTCTCTAATAGCTAGTGAAGTTGAGCATTTTTTCATATATCTGTTGGTAATTTCTGTGTCTTCTTGAAAGAAATGTATGTTCAGGTCTTCTGCCCATTTTTAATTGTGTTGTTTATTTTTGTTTTTGTTGTGTGAGTTCTTTATATATTTGGATATTAGTCCCTTATTGGAGGTATTGTTTGTGAATATTTTCTCTTATTCAATTGGTTGCTTCTTTGTTCTGTTGATGTTTATTTTTGCTATGCAGAAGCTTTTTAGTTTGATATAGTTCTATTCATTTATTTTTGCTTTTATGTCCCTTGTCTTTGAGGTCAAATTATAAATTTCTTCCTGAACCCAAAGTTCGTAAGTTTACTACCAATGTTTTCTTCTATGCAATTTATTGTTTCAGGTCTTATGTTTAGGTCTTTGATCTATTTTGAGTTAATTTTGGTATACGGTTATAGTTTACAGTCCAGATTTATTCTTTTGCATGTGGCTTTCAAATTTTTCCAGCACCATTTACTAAAGAGGCTTTTTTCTCTTTATTGTATATTTTTATTCCTTTGTCAAAAATTATCTGTCCATTGTACATGTGCATTTATTTCTGGATTTTTTTATTATATTCTATTAGTCTGTGTGTCTGTTTTTCTATACATATCATGCTGTTTTGATTATTGAGGTTTTGTAGTGTAGATTGAAATCAGAGAAAATGATGCCTTTAAGTTTCCTTCTTTTTTTTTGTAAGATTGAGCAATCAGGCAAGAGAAAGTAATGAGGCATCCAAATTGGTAGTGAAGAAGTTAAACTGTCACTTCTTGCAGATGATGTGATTCTGTATATAGAAAATCCTAAAGATTACACCAGAAAATTATTAGAAATAATGAACAAATATAGCAAAGTTGCTGGATACAAAAACCAATGTACAAAAATCCACTGCATTTTTATATACTAACAATAAAACTTCAGAAAAAGAAATGAGAAAAAAATGACACCTTTTGCAATCACAACAAAGAATAAATACCTAGGAATAAACTTAACAAAGGACATGTAGGATTTATAAACTGAAAACTATAAGACACTTTTAAAAGAAATTGAAGAAGACACATGCAAATGGAAACATATTTCATTTTCATGGATTGAAAGAATCAACATATTTAAAATGACCATATTACACAAAATCCCAAATACATTATTTTAAGAAATAGATTTAAAAATCATCAGGCTTGTACAGAATACGAAAAGGTTCCAAATTGCCAAAGCAATCCTAGGAAAAATGCATATCTATATCTAAATCTATCTATCTATCTATCTATACACATATATATTTTTTAATACTCTACTATATAGTTCTTTAAAAGCAGACCTGTCCCTTGGAATTATCTGCACAAGATTACTGAATACTTTATAAAAGGAAGAAAAATTGTTTTGCCCTTATTAAACAAAGTAAATTTTCTTAAAATAAGTAAAAATATAAAATAAAATGTATATTAGCTCCCATTTCCTTAAATTGAACAGTGTTTTTCTCTTAAAGTGTGAGCTTAGCGTGGATATCATTTAAGATTTATTTTAAAGTCAAAGCTAACACTTCATTTTCCTAAAATTATGCAGTAATATTATAGCAATTTCCAGTTATCTGGCACTCTGTGCTGAAAATGAGTCTTGTAGGTATCTAAATAATTTTTTACATGGCCAATGAATCTATTTGTAACCATTATTGACAAATAAAAAATAATTGAATTTAAACATTTTATTGTTAATACAGGCCCACTATTATGATCATTCATTATAATATTGGTCTGCCTATGTTCTAATATTTCATGGCCATGCTGTCTCACGTCAATTATCACTTAAATGATTGTGTGGGCCTCTAACAGATTTTTCAGCTTCTATTTTTGAAGGGACAGAAAACTAGACAATCAATTGTATTTTGAGTTAAGAGTGATTGTGGAAGACTTTTAACAAAAATTAGATTTTGCTAAATGAAGGAAACTGTACAATTTAAGAGTGGAGAGATCAATCTTTTAGATAGAGACATAGTTTTCCTTATTCATAGCATAGTTGGCTTGATTCTAAAAGTTACAGAGTTTTATTTTATAATGAATTAACAGAAACAAACTTTTACAAAACATTACTAGCAGGCTGAGTTAATGTTTTGAAATATTTGCCTCCAGTATATCACAAAGAAATTTATTGTATTATTTTCACTACAAATTAACATAAAACTATAAATGTGTTTCCATTTTTGTTTTAAGGAAGTATAATTAACATGCAACCCTGCAAATATTTAAAGCATATATTGTGCTTTGATGAGTTTTTATACATAATACAACTGTAGCACCATGAATAGAGTGAAGATATGACATACCTATCATCTACCAATACTTTCTCATGCTCCTTTGTAAACCGTTTTAGATCCCCTTCCACATGCCATGCCCCATATCCATCTTCAAATTACCATGCATATGCTTTCTCTGACTAAATTAGTTCACATTTCTTACAATTTTTATAGAAATGAAATCATACAATATGAATCCCTTATTGTGTGGCTTTATATTTTTTGACATATTAATAGTGGTATAGTGATATTTCAGAATAGTTTTTCTTTTCCCTAACAACTAATGGTACCAAACATCTTTTTATGTCTTTATTTGCTTTTCATTTATCTCTTTTGAAAGTGTTTATATAAATGTTCTGCACATTTAAAATTTTGCATTATTTGTTTTCTTATTCCATCTAGAATGCTTTTTATATATTCTAAATGAAAATTCATTATCACATAAATAATTTAAAAATATCTCCTGCCATGTTACGTGTTATCTTTTTATTTTCTTAGCCATGTCTTTTTTTCTATTAAATTAATTGGGGAGATATTAGTTATGAAAATTATATAATTATATTACAATTCAAAACATTTATCTTTCATGGTCGTTTTGACTTTGAGGAAGAGCTAGAAGTCTCATGGTGCCAGATATGGTGAATAAGGTAGATAAGAATACACTGTAATGTTTTATTTGACAGAAATTTCTACTGCAGAAGCAATGTGTGACCTGACTCAATTCAGGACCTTGCGGCAGCCACTACAGCACAACTAAAGACACTCACAAAAGAAAACTTTCAGAACTGCTTCAGAGAGTGGCATGAATGATGGAAAATGTATTCAAATAAAGGAGGAATATTTTGAGAGGAATAAATGGCAATGTGTCTTTCACTGTGATAATATCACAACTCATATCTATGTGGAGACCAACATTGCAAGTCCTTAAATATTGTAGCTTTGTATTAAGTACAGGAGTCAGGTAGTATAAATCTTCCAATTATTTTTTCCAATATTATTTGATTATTATAGTTCCTTGGTCTTTACACATAAATTTTGAAATTAGCTGGACAATATAAAAACCTGTTGCAATATTCACCAGTATTTCATTGAAATGATATATTCATATAAAAATTGACATCTAACAATAGTAATCTGATATATGAATACTGTAGATATCTCTATTTACTTAAATTTTATTTATTTCAGCATGATACTTTGATATTTTCAAAGCATGAATCAAATCTTTGTCAAGTTTATTGCAAAGTATTCAATACTTTTATTAGTATAAATGGTAATGTACTTATAATTGTAATATCTAATTGCTTGTTGCTGGTACATAGAAATTAAAACTGATTTTTTTATATTGATGCTTGTCCCACAAACTTTGTTTCACTCACCTACTAGTTCTAGAACCTTTTTCATATATACTGTAAAATTTGCCACACAATCATACAGTTTTTCTTCTTTTCTTATATTAATTGTTTTTCTTTTTCTTTCCTCACTCAATTTGCTGAAACCTCCAGAACAATTTGGAGTAATGAAATGTAATGAAAATAGACAGCTTTGCTTTTTCTTTTTTTTTAATGTCCAGGAGACAGTATTCAGTTTTTAGCTGTTCAGTGTAAGGTTAGCTATAGTTCTTCAATTGATTTTTTTATCAAATTGAGGAAGTTTTTTATTTCTGAATTGTTCAAAGTTTTTATCAACAGGGGATTTTCAATTCCTCAAATGCTTTTTCTGTAACTGATGAGATCATGTGATTATCATCACGTAGTCTGTTAATATGATAAATTAATTACATTGATTAATTTTCAAGTATTAATCAGCATTCTAGAGATCAACTATATTTATTTTTTATTTTATTTTATTTTTTAATTGATTTTTATTGTTAGATTTATTGGGGTGACATCTGTTAGCAAGGATTACATAGGTTTCAGGCATACAATTCTACAGTGCATTGTCAACTTGATGTATAATAAGTTCACCACCTAATGTGACTTCTCTTTCCATCACCTTATATTTAGCTTCCCCCCTCCTCTCCCACCCCCTCCTCTTTCTCCCCTCCCTGACCCACTCGTCCCCAAATAAACATTAAACTATTGATTGTGTCCATGGGTTATTTGTTTGTTCATTTCTTTTTTCTTTGCTTTCAGTTTTATATTCCGCACATGAGTGAAGTCATACAGTTCTTTGTTTTTTCTGTCTGGCTTATTTCACTAAGCATGATGATCTCCAGGTCCATCCATTTTGTTGCAAATGGCAATATTTCATCTTTTCTTACAGCTGAGTAATACTCCATTGTGTATATGTACCACAGCTTCTTTATCCAGTCATCTGTCGCAGAGCACTTTGGCTGTTTCCATGTTT
>PVJL010006723.1:15000-87869 GCA_004026885.1 Lyroderma lyra | reverse complement strand
CACACACACACACACTCACACACACAGCAGAGGCAAATCATTTCTGCATAAAATACCATATAAAGTGGAGGTCCAACTTCAGCTGTTACCGTGTAACTCTAAGTTAGAAACAGCCCTTGTTCAATAGTGGGATGTTCTCTCTCACATTGAGAGAAAGAAGCAGGCAACCACTCCCAACTCGGCAACACTCACTACTTACTGGCTGTCACTTCAGATTTTTGACATAACTGCAAATGGCAGGATAAGAATGCACGGCTTTTCCTAATAAAGGTATGTGCCCTGACAAGCTGCGCTCTATTTGTTTTGCAATAGGTAGTCCTATTCAGTCGTGCTGCCCATGTGAGTGGCATGGGTATGACGTGCTTCGGGACATGTGTGTGCTAAAGCAGTGTGTTTGATTTCTTAAATTGTATTTAGTGCTATGATCACAGTTACCAGAGTGATAGATAGCCACCTATTGTGGACACTCCCTCTTTTCCTGTTGCTTTTGTGACAAAAGCTTAAGTTGTGTAGGTATACTCCTATCAGTAAAACGTCATTTATACGTAAGAGAACTTTTTCGATTGCTCTAAGAGTTCAGATGATGGCAATGATTTCATCCAGCATACATCCTGCATTTGTTCTCTAAATTGATATATTGGTGGCATTAAAATAATTTGCTGCCAGGATATTCACCCGTCCTTTTAATGGTATTCTGAAGAAACCTTCTTTCTGATTTTCTTAAGTCTTTAACTATAACCTCTCTCCTACCTCATTTTTTCCCATCCTTCCCTATTCGGTATTGGCTTTTCCCAAAGTCCCCTCTGAGTCTTCGTTTTATCGCACTCCACGTGCTCTGTCTGAAAGGCATCTATCCACCTCCATGTTTTAATGAATGCCCGTATGTTCGTTATGTTCAGACCTGACAACTTAACTTAGTCCCACGCAGGATTAACTACCTACTGCCGAGGGATCATCATTACCTACAGCACCTCACTGTCCCACGGGCACTTCGTAAGCAAGATGAATGAACCACTTTTCTGGTTACACCAGTGTGTTCCTTCTTCTGAAATACCTGTATGAAATTATAAACATTTCCCTATGATTTATCACATAGATTCTATCCTCAAACTCTCTTTAATAGGAGCATATGTCCTCTTCCATCCTATTCATTTAACCTGATTCAATCTTCCTTTACTTTTGTGCACTACTCACTGTAATATATATAAATATATGTGTGTGTGTGCATATATATGTATATATACAGATACTTATTTTTACACTGGTTACCAAACCTAATCTCTTTTTCCTCTAATACACAAGGCATTCAACTTATCTTGGGAAAGTGCATAACTCTCACATTATTTGCCTTTTGAAATTCAATCAGAGATTCCCCAACTACAGCAGGTAAAGTATGAACTCCCCCAAGGTGACAACGTGTTTTCAGCCTCATCTGGACTCTTCCCACCAGACACTATGCTCTAAGCGGGGGGAACTGCTTACCATCTCTTTGTTCTCTTTTTATCCTAATTTTTCTTGCCTAGACTATGTTTTGCCGTGTGTACGGGTACCCATGGGAATTTTCACCTCTGTCCCCTAGATTGAGGCAGTTGTCTGTGCTGTGTCTCTAATAGGTTTAAGTGCCGAGTAAGGAGTGTACAAAAGGCCCTGTCATCATGAAGATTACGTTCCCTTCAGAGTTGCAGACAGAAAACAAACAGGTGAACTAATAAACAAATAGAAAAATCACATGTGATACACGCTTGAGGATAAATAAACAGTTTGAGGCACTTGAATATAGCTGGCTGGGGAAGGAACTTTAGAGAACATGGTTTATATTTGCGCTAATAAAATGAGCTGGTGTTGGAACCAATCAGTAATGGCATTTGACTACAGTGGTATAAGAGTAGGTAATGTTTTTCTCATTTGAGAATTCCAGAGGTAGGCTGTTTCTACAGGGGCTTAGCGATCCAGTGATGAAAGCAATGACTATTTCATCCTTCGCTTGTTGGCTTTCTCCCTCAGGCTTGTTGCCTCACCATCACCCCATGGCTGCTGCATCTCCAATCATCCCACCTCTGTTCAAAGCAGCAATAGGAAAGAAATAGTCCCATCTGCCATTTGTTTTCAGAGAAGAAGCAGATTTCTCAGGAAAATGTCCAGCAGATTTTTGCTCACGTTGTACTGCCACATCTGGGAAATACGTATGCACTAATAGCAAAGCAGTTTAAGAAACTGGACAATTTTTGTTATGGTTGACTTGCAACAAACATGATGTAGTCCTCCATACAAAAATTTAAGTGAAAAGATAAAAGCCAGACATCTGAGTAGTAAATGTTAGAGAATGCCGAAGAGTTTCATCTTGAGGAACTGTTGGTCACTCCAAGCATCGCAGACAGAAGGGATCTTCATGTCAAGGACCTGAGGTGCAAAAGTCTTTGTGCATCTGAGGGAGAAGGCAAGGTTTCGTGACCTGACGGGGTGAAAAAGATGGGAAACGGTAGGTGATGGATTCGGAGCTCCAAGGGCCAGATGCCACTGTCTAGCTCCTGCATGGGAGCTTCACGCACATCTAGGAACCACTTTTATGCATTTCTTTATTCTAAGTACTTCGCACAGTTCTAGATTAATTGTAAGCTTCCTTTTTTTAATGAGTGAATTTCCGGTAACACTTTATATAAATATATGAGAGAGTTCTGTGACTTCCTTTTTTTTATATAAATAGCTTCAACTGTATTCACAGGAACATCTGCTAATAGGTCAAAATCATCCCATGACTCGTCCTTTTCGTCTTCCGCAGAGATTTCTCTAATGCTAATCACGCTATTTGAAGCCATAAAGGCTACTTTTAATTGTCAATTGTCTCAATGCCATAATTCCTCCTTACATTTTTGTTGTTTTGTTGTTTTATGACCAAAAAAGTCATATGAAAAAGTATATTGATATATTGATTTCCATAATCAAAATAATTTCATGAATTTTATGTTTATTTTAAACTGTAGATTTCTGATCGTCTTTGATATTTCACAACTGTGAAAAAATTCACAAATAACTTTATTCAATAGTACTTGATTTTTAAAATTGGGTACTGAAATTTGGGTAATCTATTTAACCAAATGGTACATTGACTATATAATACATTAGCCCTAATTTAAGTAGTGTGCAAGTTTTAGCTTATGAATCCAAAATAAATAATTGACCTTATTACTTTCAAAAGCAATATGCTAAATTGCAACTAGTGTTAAACTTCATATCAAGTAGGGCAGGTTTTTTTTCTTTGTAATTGTTCTTTTGAATTCTTATTAACTACAAAGTGCAAGTCCCAATGAGGAAAATATTAGCAGTAATTTTCCTTATAGTCATAATAAAAAGCTATTTATGGATAAGTTTATAATATGCTGCAGTTGATTAAATTTAGTACCATACTATGTGCTACCGCATTCAGAAAGGTTTTTGTGATACTTTTTAATAAGATCTGCAAAACCAAAATGCTTTCTATTTTCTGTTTCACTTTCTTGAGGCCAAAATATGTTTAAAGTACACACACACACACACACACACACACACACTCACACACTTTAATTTTTTTCATGATAAAAATGTTTGGTAATTTTTTGTGTAATTAATAACAAATGTTTGTAAAGCATGAAGTTTGGTTTTTTTTTCAGGTTCTAATGTACCTTCCATTGAAGTATTTTGAAAGCCTAATTTTTATTTCTTGTGTTTCTCATCTGGTCTTCCTACACTGTCATTCTATAATGTTTCCAAAATAATGCTGGAAAATGGGCTGTTGATTTTCTCTTCACTAAAATATATTTTCATTACTTTTGCAGTAATGAAAACATTTCCATTTTTGTTGAGTTAGCTGACAACCCCTTTTTCCATTCTTTTATTTTTAGCTGGCTAAGTTTAAACTTCGCTGTGTGCCTTTTAAAATTCAAAGTGAAACAATCAGATCATTTTCCTTCCATTTGCCATCAGCTGAGAGATTAGTAACTTCAACTATAGGACAATATAATCAATAATGGCTAAATTTATTCCCGAGATGACCATTCTTGAAGATATCCTGTTCCTTCTTGGAAGCATAGTAAAGTCCATCATATATTTGGCCAGGAAAAAGACCCTCAATTCCTTTTAAGTATCTGTCACTCTCCTATAGTCCATTTTTATGGAAGGTAGGTAAAATAATAAATCAAACACCATTAGTCATGAAAGGTCAATCGTAACTTCCTAAAATATATTATTTCACCATGTAAGGTCTAGAGATTTTTATATACAGCTAAGAAGACTATATTTTATTTTCATACTACACCTGATCTTAGCCAGAAGGCTGAGAAGCAATTTTTTATTTTCATACTCACGGGATCACAGAAAACTGTATACTAAGACTTGGAATTACGAGGATAATTTAGACACTTTATTTTCTTGGATTATAAAAGTAATTCAGCAGGTTCATACTTCCCTTTGTTACTAAACTATGGTTTCAATCTTCATATGCTCCTGGGGTATACAAGTTGCAGTACCTAATAAATATTAAATAATGAGTCTAATGCTTACAATACTTCCCAGGTTCAGAAGCAATTGAAGATGAAGAGCAAGATTTTACTGTGCTTACTATACTCATTCTAGAAACATGAAAGTGCATCAACAATGAAAATTTAGAGGAAATATAAATGTGATGTAGCATTACTTTCTTATATAATAACTGAAAACAACCTGTTTAGATGCCATAATATATTTTATTCAGGTAATCTTTAAGCAAAAGTGTGTATTTATTTTTCTGAAAAGGAATCCTCCCATAATATCTCAGTGAGGCCTACTTTTGCTCATTTAAACATTGGAGTTTCCATAGGCACCATAATATATACCTTTATAACTTCTCCGTCCCCTTCCCATCCCCCAAATACTAAATACATGTTTGTCTTCGTTAGTCACAAACTTGTTCTATTCTCCCAAATTAGAATACAGCATTTCCCAGTGAAATATTATTCTGGTCTTAACTACTTGATGCCCAAAACCGTGTTCCAGAGAAAAACTCTTCATGTAAGAGTCCGTCATATTGCTAAGGATTACTTGAGGAACTGCATTAAATCATGTGTCTGTAGACAGAAGATCTCTGCTTTCTTTAATCTTCCATCACTGTGCCAAACCTTCAAGTAATTTGTCTTTCAAACCTCCTCCAGAGAGCTTTCCCTGGAATTACATTGTTGAAAAATCTACATAGTCTCCCAGCAAAATTCTCACCATCGCTTATGACGACAGAAGGATTGCTGTATCGTTTTCCTTCATCTTGCATCCACATATCAAAATGTATTTAAATCTTATGCTTCTGAACTTACAACTGTGCCCTCTGGCATGGGCACTATTAAATTGCCTCTCCTCAAGACACTCTCCTCTCTTGGTGCTCAGGATACTGCATCGCATCCCATTACTCCCACATGGGCATCTTTGTTTAATAAAATATATATTTTTTTCTCCTTTATTTATACACTTTCTTTTCTAGGTCTTTGCCTCTGTTGTTAGTCTTCTTTCACTTTAGCCGAGCTATCATATTCACCTTCAGGTTAAACTATCATTGACACACTTATGGGTAATGGGTTAAATTTCAGTCTTTGTCCAGATCTGCCCATTCTGCTAGACATTGCCCCGCGGATGTCCCCACCTCTCCCCCATCTTTCTTCCAGCATCTCCAGGTGAATAGTGTTGAAAATGAAAGCCACTCTTACCCCAGTGTTGCTGCCTTAGTTTAGGGAGTGCACTAGCTTCCTTATCTTTTTCTCTATTTCTGATTTCCTGCCCTCTTCTCTTCCCCTTTGCCACTCACCTTTTCAGTTTAGCTTTAAAAATATTGCCATTATATTTGTGTAATATGCCAATGAAATGATGTATTGTTGCCCTTGCCTGGACTACCCTTTTTAATTCTCTGTTACTAGTTCCATGTAAAATATTACATAACATTTTCCAACTTCTAGGAAGCCTCTAGAACATCCCATCTCATGCTTTCATTGATTTTGTGTGATAGCCATTCTCTTAAATGCAAAGTGCAGGTCGTACTTTCTGGAGTCTGACTAGTCTTCAACACTAAACTACAAGGCAGACACGTTGCCCTTCCATATGAATACCTTTAATGCCCAGAGGGGTACATGGGGCCAGGTAAAGACTCAATGTGCATTTGTTAAAATGAATGAATGAATGAATGAATGGACATAGAAATAAAAACATATGTTTTTATAAGCAGTCTATTTTGTTAAACAGCTATGATTGTTAGGTATACTACTACCAGAAAGTTCAGTTTCCTTGGTTGTTACAGAGATTATCGTATGGTAGGTAAGTGTTAATGTTGTCTCAATTTATACGACATATTTCACTTTATAAATCTATTTAAGGAGCTTCCTTTTCAGTAAGTGAAACACTCAGATTTCCTGTTTATGGCATCATTCTTCCTCACATGGAGTAAACTTGAAAGATAATTAAAAATGAAGACAGAATGAAGAGTAAAAATTTAGACTAAGGGAAGTAGATGCTTCATTCATTTATTTACTCAGTAAATATTTATTGAGTGTATCCGATCAGTCAGGCACTGCTATGTTGCTGACACACAGCAGAGATAATACAGTTTCCCAAGTTTCCCTACAGCTGCAGACTTGTCTATCAATTGCCTGTTCAATGTTTTCATGTAGATGTCTAATCTGCAACTCAAACTTAACATGGTCAAAGCCAAGGTCATGACATGTTTTCCCACCCCCTATTGCTATCTAAGTCTCTCTCATCTCAGTTAGTGAAGCCATTGCCCACATAGTTTCTCAGGTTAAATACCTGGAGGTCATTCTTTATTATAATTTTCCTTCATATTCCAAATCCAATACAACAGTCAATCATTCAGCTCTATTTTCAAAATGTATTCTTTTAGATGACTTCTTTGCCACCTCAATTCACTCCTAGACTTCTGCACTGGTCTTCTAATTTTTCACCTACTTCCATTGGTGTTCACTAAATTCTATGCTCCATACCAAGACTGGAAACCTTTTAGAAATTTCATTTGGACCATATCACTACCTTCCAAACCTCCATTTTCTCGGCCTCACTTAAAACCACCATTGCTTTCTCCTGTATCCAAAATTAAAGTCAGAATCTTAAGCCGTGTAAACCCTACCTAAAAAAACACAGCCTTTGCTTACCTACCTGACTGAGTTTTCTGTCACCTTACTCTCCTTCCCAGAGCACCAGATACTGTGGTCTTTAAAACATCAAGCTCATTTCGTTTTAAAGCTTTGTCCTTTGCCACCAACTCTGCTGTTTTTCATGAGTCTTTACATGAACAAGTTTATTTCGGTCATTTAAGTCGCAGTTCACAATTCACCTCAAGGAGACCTTCCTTTACTCACTTAAATTCTATGTACTCCTCACAAGTCTCTTTCTCTCTTTTTCTCTCCTCCCACCTTCCCTCCCTCCTTCCATTCTTGTTTACTTATTTTACTTCTATCCACAACATATCACAGTCGGAAACAGTTTTGCTTATTTTGTTCACCTGCTTGGTCTCTGCATCCAACCTGATGCCAGGTCAATGGAGCTATTAGAACAGTTATTCTGGTTCTGTTGAAATATTTTGAATGATGTGTAGTTTAGAAATACACATTCAATTGTTTAAAAGCATGTGCTTTTAGAATCTTTTCTTGGAGTCAAGTTCTGCTTGTTTATAACTTCAACTCACTACTCCTAATGTGGCCTTTGGAATTCCAGTGGGTTTCTTCTAATATTAAGTCTCTCAACATTTACAGATACTTTTTATCTTATATACTTAAAATTTTAAATATTGAGACACTATTTTCTTGGTTCTTCAAATTTCTTACATAATCTGATTTTTAAACATTTTTTTCAGTCAAATCAGTCTCCGTTGAATAAAAATAATTTATTCACATTTGTCTCAAATCTGGGCTCTCTAAATTCCAGACAAGACTTTGTTTGTGCAAGATATGATGTTTTATACAATAATAATGGATTTGAATGACAATTAAAACACATATTGTTATTTCTTTATATATCTTCAAAAGTAATATTAAACAAAGGAAAATAATTTGGAAATCATAAATGAAAATGTTAATTTTTGAAATATCGTTAGTTCATAAATTGTTTTTTCTTGGGGTTACTTGATTATGATTTCATAGTATAATTTTATACCAACCAAATAAAAGTATAATTATTTAGTATGTGAAAAGTATTGCAACTTTACAGACTTTATAGAAGGCTATATAAATTACAGAAGTTTTAAATACCTTGGATATAATAAATAAGTATGTATATATGAATATATATGTGTATATGTGAGTGTGTATGTGTGTATGTGTATCAGACTGTGTTAAGTTTTTTACTTATTTGTTTGTTTGTTTGTTTTGTCTGCTTAGCTGGTTTTCCATACCCTCTTTTCTTAAAAAACAGCATCGCATTTCCTTTAGAGAACAACTCCTACGCTACCTACCTCTGGTCTTGGTGAGATCACTAGCCATTGAACCTAGACCTGGGGTGTAGGTGTTTGGTCTAAACGTAGGACAAGTATTCCACTGCCCAGGATTTTATGACCTGTTAGTAGGTAGTACTTTTACCTCATTTTGGAAAGAGTCGGACTTCTGGAAGTCTACCCTTTCCAGAAAATACATGCAGCCTATTTGTAGAAGAAAGGAATGAGACCAAGAGACAGAACCAGAGAGAAGTCTTACAAAATTCTATTATTTATATACATTTTAGAATCCAGATGAGATAAATGATTTTTTTGATCATGGATTTATTTTTGATGGCATTCTATTACATGCAACCAAATGCATCTTAATCAATACAGAAGGTGCTTAACTTTTCTTTATGGATATTAAATAAGTTAATCACATTTACATTTTAGATTACCTTAGGGAAATTCTTACTTTTCTCACTATATAAAGTTGAGTATCCAAGAAATATTATATGAAGGAGGTAATGACAAATGATTCCATGTTATAATTTAATTTTTGTAATATGGTAGAAAACTTTGTCTAATATTTTTTATATTGAGTTTTCACCTGTACCTTTTATTTTGAAAAGATAATATAAACTCTGTTATTTCATTAAATATTTGATTTATAGTGTCTCCAATTGTATCTTATATGACTTTTTAAATTCCATAATAACAGTAGAAGTGAGAAACAAATTTGTTTAAATGTTTATAGATCACTTCTATGTTCTTAAAAATATTCAATACATTGTTAAGATGTTGCCAGAAGCCTAACCATTAGTTCCCTTCTTCAAAAAATTGATTATGCTGATAATGAGTACTTATTCTAAGTTTGGCAAGGTTACTTAGTGGTCTGTACTGAAAATGAAGCTTTCTGTGCCTATTTGTGAGTTCTGAAAGAGGTCAGATGCTCTTCTAACGTAAGCTGCTGCATCAACAGACATTAATGGGTGTCATTTAGCAAATTATTGCTACAGAAAACTAGATTACACGTGTTAGTAACTTTTAAGAGTAAATATATCTTCTGAAGAATCTACATTTTTTACTACATAGTGATTTAAGTTTCAGAATAAACAGAATACTTTATGAAGCTAATTAACATATGTATTTTTGGTTTTTTAATACAACATGGTTGTTAAAATAATTTCATTTAGAAAATTCTTCAATTTATTTAGAAAATATTTCAGTGGGAAAAGCACTTTTCAGAGACTGCTTCACAAATACTTCAAGGGAAAAACACACTTCTTTTACTATATAGCAATCAACATTTTTATGTATCACACAAGGGGAAAACTTATCTGTGACTACTCTGGTTATTACTATTCTCAACCCAATTTATAGTGACTGTCACAAGTTTTTATAATTGCCATATATCAACAAAACATTTAATGTTTTGTTTTACCTTACATAAATTTAGGTAGAAATGTTGAAGTTCTTCCATCTATAGACTGCCCGATTTTAATTATCTTTCATTTTATAAATGCTTGAGTATAAGAGGTCAGACAATTATTTTTGTGAATTCATCCTAGAAAAAGGGCTACACACCTCACTGCTGAATATCACTACGGTCACCTCCAAAGTCCTCCCCTTGGGAAGCTGTGCACCGACGCCAGCACCTAGTCCACCCTTCAAAGCAATTTTGAAACTCTTTTTCTGGAATGGCCATCAGAGCTGTCATCGTGCCCAAAATATGACAATTAAGTTCATGAACTTGCCACCGTGCACTTACATTGGCAGTACTGTACAGACAATACCAAGGTTATGACACCTTACCAAATTGTTGGCAAATTCAAGAACTTAAATTGTCAGATTTTAGGGACAATGACAGCTTTGATGGCCATTCTAGAAAAAGAGATCCAAAATTGCTTTGAAGGGTGGACTAGGTGCTGGTGTCAGTGCACAGTTTCTCAAGGAGAGTACTTCGAAGTCGACTGTAGTGATATTCAGCAACAAGCGATGTAGTACTTTTTATAGGAATTTGAGAAATTTATTGTCCATCCTCGTATAATAAATTCCAAAAGAATTATGTTTCCTTTACACTATCACTGCTACTTAAATTTTGTCAATTAGCTAAGTAATTATGCTTTCTTTTAGTAGTTCTTTACTAGTGTTACTTCAGAATACACAGCTGTGTCCTTGACTTAATAAAATCTAACATAACAGTATAGTCTTTACTTCCTAGACAATGCAAACAATTTAGAATACTTATCTACTTTTAACTGCATAACTATATCCCTCCTGCCATCTTTCAAGAGCTTATGAGTGTGTATAGTGTTAGTATGTGCAGTGAACTGTGAATATCAGAGTAGAAAACTGATGATACACTCATTAACTTGGAGTTAATTAAGTAATCACTCACACAAATACTGTTCACCAATGTCGTATTTTAAGTCTTAGCTGATTAAATTTATTTTCGCTATTGATTTTATATATTTTTCATTTAATACCCACAATATTCTATTAGATTAAAAAATAAAAACAGAATCACTGAAGTTGAAATACTGTAAGTTATTAGGAAACATAATAAAAGCTTAAAATTTGAACATGAGGTAACGGTTGAAGTTTACCTTGAGTCATGGACGATCTTTCATAGAGATCATAGCACCAAAAATTAGAGCAGAATAAAACAAAAGAAACAAAGATGAATATATGAATAGCCTTAGGGTCAAAGCATGCCCAAGTGCTAAGGTACTCCAAGGAGGATTAGTATGATACACATCTACCCATGAGAGTCAACTGATCGTTACCAACTTTTCCACAGGTAAAAGGGGGTGGGGGCGATACATCCTTCAATTCACAAAGAAATGCGGAATATTTAGGTTTGTTTAATTAACTATAATACCTGTCCCTTCCTGAGTAGTACATGTAGTTTATTAGAGTAGAAGAGATAGATGTACAAAATAGAAGAAATGTTTTAGAAATTCAAGTAGTGATAGATACGGCAAGGTGGTACTGTACAAATATTGACTTATAGGTGAGCTGGCTTGCAGGAAAGGACTTCAGGAAGCCTGAAGACTGTTTCTTCTGCACCAGGCAGTATGGCTTTGGGTTTTATGCTGTGAGATGGTGTCACTCAGATGGCAGTATGGAGAAAGCACTGTAGAGGTATTGTGGTGGGAGTCTGAATGGGCTGTTAAAACTGTGTCACAGGTGCTGTCTATTCGCCAGAGTTGGAAACCTAAGTTTATTTTCCTTACAGACTTACTTAAAAGTAACATTCTAGATATGAGAAGTTTCTGTCACTTAGATCCTTTACATCAAGCCTGTCCAACCTGCAACCTGCAGGTCACAGGAGGCCCAGGATGGCTTTGAATGAGACCCAACACAAATTCGTAAAGTTTCTTAAAACATTTTGAAAATTATGCACAGACCTGTTTTTTGTTTGTTTGTTTGTTTGTTTGCTCATCAGCTATCGTTAGAGTTAGTGTATTTTATGTGTGGCCCAAGACAATTCTCCTTCCAATGTGGTCCAGAAAAGTCAAAAGGCTGGACACCGCTGCTGTACATGGAAAGAAGAAGTGAAGTGAATACTATCTCCTGTGGCTCCTGGGTTGCCTGACCCAAGTCATGGGCTTTTAGAGAGAGTCCCAACCTGAGGTCTTCTGAGCTTCAAGGAAAATAGCAGAGGGACACCCTCCTGATCCGACTCCAACGCCCAGAATGAGTTCAGTGCCTGTTCTCCAGCTCACTGGTGTCAGAGGCTGCTGGGGCCAGGGATAATGCCAGACCTTGAAAAGCAAAGCTACGGTCCTGAGCTCAGTGATCATAGCTCCAACAGAGGGGACGTTTAGTATCATTCTGGAAGAGCAAATGAGCAACACAAGCTTTACCTGCTTTCAGGATAAAGACAGTGAAAGGATGAACAAAGTTGCTGCTCAGATAAAGTTTTCTCTTGGCCTGACCTACAGGGGTAGTGCTCTAGGAAAGAGTCTAAATCAGTGCACAGTGTTTCCCCCACTGAGATAACCGCCCTGACTCTTTCTCCTGTGTCAGTCATCATTCACTGGGTTTGCTTCTAGGAGAGGGGCACACACCCTTCCAGGCACTAGCTTAGCTGTCAGTCAAGAGTCGCTCTTTAGAGAAAGGAAAGAGAACAGAACAAGGTGCTGATGGGTTGGCAGCAGCCAAACTTCACAGCAACAGAGAGATAAATGCCAGCAAGGCAAAGAGTATCTGGGCAGGAAACTGTATCTTCAACCATACACATCAGTAGAGGGAGCGACACAAGTCTAGAATTCATACCGCACGTTTCCATTTATATAAAATAAAAATAACCACAGTGGATCACCCATGGACTCATGTATCTGTATAAAAACCAAGGGGTAACGAACCCAACATGCACAGCAGTTATTACCTCCTGCTTATTGCTGGTGAAGTTGGGGGATTCTGAAAATATTCACCTTCTTTACCTCTATGGGGGATACAGAGATATTTGTTTTATCATCATCCTTTGAACTCTGAAGACTTCACACACAAAAGCACATTCTGTGTGTGGCTGTGTGAGGAGAAAGGATTCATCTCTGACTCCTTGCCCAACGTGGCTGAGGTAGGAGGAGAGCAGAACCTGTTAACTCTCAGTAGAGACTCAAGAGGACACTCGAGCTCATTCCTAGGCAAGAAAGCTCATTCAAAACAGAGAGACTGAGAAAGCATGCAGGATTTCATTTCAATAGTTAAAAAGCACTAAGAGTAAGAGCATCAAAAACTGGTACCTCAATTTCCCTCCTTGAATTGGACGCCTGAGTGTACATAATATTTTTAAAAGCACAGATACGACATACAAAAGGTCATTTAAAACCATTTTGTTAGATAGCTAACATGGCGGTAATTGTCAATGACTTTCTGAATAAACCATATGATTTATCTCACGGTTGGGTATCTAAGTTGTCTGTTGTAATGAATGAATTTTATGTTTTGAAGGCCCCTGTAGGTTAAGCGGCTTTAAATGACTTTCATTTCTTTTTCTCTTTTCCTACAACTCCAATCACAAGTCTATTTTCTTTTCAAATCAACATGCATTTTTATATATCCAATTCAATGAATGCTAAAACTTCAGCTATCTTCAATAAAAGAGAAGTGAAATTAATGTGTATTCGTGAAAATCAGACACTGTTTCTTAGGGATGCTCTTAGACTATTTCACTTCATGTTCTAATTTAGTGTCTTTCAAATTAAAAAGAAACATTTTATAAGAAATGCAATTGACATTGCAACCTAATATATATAAATACATATGTAGAGACACAGAAATATTCGAACTACAAGTTTCATAAAGCACTTTTTGGCTCTCCTACATGTGATACACTCTGGTATTTACTGGTGGAGTTCGCATTTGCTAGTCTTTCATGCTGGGCAAAAACTAAATAATATATGTCAAATTTACAGTCTGAAAAATGTGAATTTAATAAATGCCAAAAATGAGAATGCTTTTAAGTTAATGGATTTATAAACTGCATTTGCACTTTTATTATCAACTGCAATTGTTCATTCAAAGGGTGGACAAATAATTATTTCTTGGAAAGAAAGTGATTTTTCTTCTTAATCATAGCATTGCTGTTCTCAGTAGAATGGCTCCTGGGCCTTAATTAATGAGTGGATGATGGTTAGCTCTCATTCGTATTAGTGGGCTTTAATAAGATTCATTTTAACAACAAAAGAAGATATATTAAAATATTTCTTTTTCATTTCAGAATTAACAACAACCAAGTGTACCTTCTGGACCACCTCATAGAACATGGAAGCAAATTCTGTCATTACATGAGAATCCTATCTTTGTCTGCAAATAGGAGCTCCTTTTACTTACCATTGTTACCTATTGAGCCATCAAACTTTTAATGCTTTTTGATCATACTAACATATCCAAGTGTACCTTCAAGGATCAATTTTTACATTAATTTATATTTAACATTATGAATATTTAAAAAAAAGACTGCAGGCTCCCAAAAGAGTTAGAGAAAATGAGTTTTGAAAACGTTAGAACTGATTACAGCAGCATTGAAATAAGTGCATTATTCTTCAAAGAGTTTATCAGCCATGATATTGGCTTAAATACCACTTGCTGTTATACACCAGGCTCATTATACCTAAACACACATTAAGGCTAACATGTCTTCTGATCAGTGACTTTTTCTTTGCCTTCTTGCCTTAGCAACTAGACCTGTGCCTGGTATACGAGGTTGGACAATAAGTTTTGCAAGCTCATCTGAGAAAAAGTTTGCAAACTCGTCAACAACTCGGTAAGGTGTCGTAACACTGGCACCTTAACGTTGTTTGTACAGTGCTGTTAACGTAAGTGCATGGTGGAAAGTTTGTGAACTTAATGATCAGATTTTGGGTACAATGACAGATCTGATGGCCATGTCAGAAAAATAGCCAAAACTGCTTCGAAGGGTGGACTAGGCGCTGGCGTTGGCGCACAGCTTCCCAAGGGGAGTCCTTCGAAGGTGACCATAGTGATACTCAGCAGTGAGGTATGTAGCACTTCTTCTAGGATGAGTTCACGAAATTAACTGTCTGACTTCATATACTAGGTACACAAATAAATAGTTTTCATTAACTGAACAGCACTATAATAGGCTTATATAATCACATTTTCATAAATTATGACATATATTAAATGTTATATTGACCAAGAGGAAATAGCCTTGCAATGCAGTAAAAATTTGAAGAAAGAAACACTGTTATTTTAATGAGTTATCGATGAATTGCTCCAGGATAGCAGAAAAGCATTTATATACTGTAGTGAATTCAAAGACAGGTGACCTTTTAAGAGTTTGTTAACCTTTCAGCAATTTTGGAGAGTTACTGTTTTGAAAGATAAAGGTCAGAGTAGAACTGAGAATATAGTTATTGTCTTCTCTGTTACTTGGTATGCCTTTAATTTCCAATAAGTGAGTTCAAACTGTACAGTCTATTCAGAAATAGATTTACTTTTAAAATAAAATAATTATATTGGTGTCAAGTATTTTTCAGGTAACAGAAATGAATAATGAAAATGTGAAAACTGAAAACCACATCTTATTTGTAAATTTCACCTTTAATCTCATTTAATACTAAAAATGTGTTTGATTAAAGAAAAATGTGTGATGTTTTCGGTTATTTTTTTTTCTTCAAGAAAAGCTTAATTCATTTCTTATTTCACCCCCCAAAATTTTTTAGACTTACTCCTTTCAATCATCTTTCTCTAAATCCCTGAAGCCCTGAAACCAGTGTGTGCGTATTTCCTTAGATGTGTTAACACCAGGGAGAAACCGGGCTGAGTGTTTAGAAAACCGTCGTATAAAACAGAACTTCCGTGCCAGATCTTCAAATACTTGAAATTTGTGTGGAGGAAATAACCTAAAAATATTTTCACATTTATAGATTTTGGTCAGGTTGCTATAAGCAAAGGATCATTAACCTGACCTACATGCTGTCTTTCTTCTTGGCAGTTTCCTATATTCACATTTTAAAATGCATACAAATTGCTTTTTGACCTATCCGTTTCAAAAGAAGCTACCCTCTAGGTTGGAAGTAAAGAAAATGTGTATGTCTCCTAGATTTAATGATATTTACAAAGAGGTCAAGCCAATTTTATAGTACCTGGATATATAACTTAGTCTCTAATGTTTTATCCATATCCAACTATGAAACAAATACAGTGCCCAGACTTAGGAAAGCATTAAAAACACCAAAGGATAATCATCATGTTAGAACAACCATAGTCCTATTCGAACGAACTAGCACTATTTGGCAATGACAATGAACATACTGATGGAATTTTCATTTATTCAAGAATTTGTCAATATTTCTATAATAAATTTTACTTTACATGATAATTGTTATTCACCAGTTTTCATTATTTTAACAACAGTGCAGTCTGAAAAATGAAAAAAAATTTTTGATAACATTTGAATCGTCTGATCACTCAATAAACAATCACAGAGAAGGAAGGAGAAGAAAATTGAAGTTAAGGGAAGGATATTTTAAGTAAATAAGACAGGTTATTTTTATTTTTCATTATAATTTAGTATTGACTTTATAATTATTTGGGGTGGCAGAAACATGGACATTAAAAACATGGACATAATTCTGTTGGTGTAAAGTTAGCTAAAAGGGCTTTATTGATGGCAACTTCCAAATAACAATATTCCATGTTAAACATCAGGAGGGAGCTTCTGGCTTGGTAACCAGATTCTGCCACTCCACCATTCTAATAGTTCTGAGTGTGTGCACTTCGTGCTTCTGGGCAGAGATGCGCTATAGTTTCTTAAATTACATCACATTCTAGGCAGCGGGATAGAGAAATGGACAAAGATAAAATAGCAAAGTTCACCATATACCTTTAACTATTGGGATATAGTAGTTAATGTGCATTGTACTTAATTTTGAGTTTTGGTTTCTATTTTTGAACATTTCTAGCTAGTTCTAGTGCTTACTGGCTTATGATCTATTTAGGAATCTTCCAAAGAATAGAGAAAACATTTAGTTTTAAGTTAAAATGAAATTCATTGTGTCTTGTAATTATTAGCATGAGTCCACTGAATCTTCTCACAAATCTCAGATACATTATGGGTTCTTAACTTATTTTCACTGTCTTGAAATGTGTTGTTATCATCATCATGGGAGTTATCACTCATCAATTATTAAATCATGCTAAGAAAAGACTATAGATATATGGAAAAATGTTTAATAATATCACTAATCTTCAATGTTTTTATTCCATTGCTCCAGGTTTTGCATCATTATTTCCAGAAGGTATGAAGGAATCTGAAAATCTGTTTTGAAGTTTTCATTGAACACAAATGAGAATTCAGAGGTTTTTTATTTTTTTACCTACACTGACAAAGAAAATAATATTGGTAATGTTAAATGTTTTGCAATTAATAGCAGGGAAATGCAAAGAGACATACAGTCGTCTAGAGCCACACTGGCCGATATGGCAGCCACTGATGTCACACGTGGCAACTGAGCACCTGAAATGCGCTGCAATGAAGATGTGCTATGAACAGAAGCAACACAGCATATTTTGAAAACTTAGTATAAAAAAGTAAAGCGAAATGTCTCATTATAATTTATATTTATCTCAGGTTGGAAAATATTTTGGATGCAATGGTTAAATACAATAAATTATTAATGTCAACTGCCCCGTGTGAGACAGTACCTATCATTACATACATGGTTTATATAATTCTACCGGACAGCACTCTTCTGGACTCTAGCAATGATAGTGAACTCGATCCTATAAATGGAATCTCAGACTATGAGTTTACAGATTACAATATCCCAGTTAGATTCTTTCAAACCCAAGAATTAATTTGTTGAATATACAAGTATGTTTCTTCGTAAATAAAAATACAGGGTAACCTCTTCCAGTTAGTCATTCTAAAGATAGATCTTCATCATACGATGCTTTTCTAAAGGAATTCGGACCATTGTTTGCTGTTACAAGGAAGAACCAGTGTCCTTTTAGCCTTTGTAATATTTGTGCTCCAAAAGTTACCTGTATAAGGAGGTTTACTATATAGATTTTTAACTAAAGTTTAAAAAATTATTGTCCTATCTCCTTATATATACTTTAGTACATTATTCATGAACTGACTTGAAAAATTCAAAGGGTTGATTGGAGGCAGATGGTAACTGGAGATCAACTATTTCCTGGCACAATGAGGGTTAAGGACTTTTTCCCAGAAGATGTCACTCAACAATTCGTATATTCTATATGTTACATACTTATATAGAATTCATATACTCCAGAACACAGGCATATCTCTTGGTAAGGGGATTGGCAGGAACTGCAGTATTCATTTGGAACTACTAAGTGCTTAGCTAAAATAGTCAGAAGTTTTTATTTCTAAAGTGCTAGGAAAGTGTAGACGTTGGTGTAGACTTATGAGTATATCAGTCTATGCCAAAGCATCTATTTACGATTTTTCCTCCAATATTGGATTAGAACCTTTGGCAAAAATGCTTTAATGCTTATGTCTTATACATATGACCTAAACTGAAACAGGATCCACATCGTAGTCATCTTTACTTACATAGGAAGAAAGACAATTACTTTCTTTTTTATACAGTCGCTAAATTCTCTACTCTCAAGAAGGAAACCAGTCTCTTTAGCATTATAACCACCTTCTTCTCCCTTCACCCTTTCCCAAAAGACATTTGAGTGTGAGAAAAAGTTTCCATAACCCCTGGATGGAGGAGGAGACTCCGTAATGTAACGCAGAGTTTTCCCTTTGTCCTTGAGTTAGACTCAGCTGCGAGACTGCTGGCTTCAGTGGCCTCCAAATCACTTACACGTGTACCTGTCAAGATGACCACTGATGAAATTTTCCATCTCTTGTTGGGTGAATGCCCAGGCCTTCTCCCTGCCAAACCCAGCTCTAATCCCACGGACTCAGCAGTCTCTTCTTGAGTTCCAGCCATGCCCTCCACCTGGAGCCTGGTTTCAGACATCCATCCCTCATCACCCTCCAGGGCAAGGTCATCTCTCCCCTTGCATGACGAACCTGGGGACCTCAACTGAGCCATGAGGCATGCTGGGAGTTTTAGGAATGTTTTCCTGACAAATAGACTGTGTAAGAACTTCTGAAATACTATTCTGCTCCTCTCTCCATTCACTATGTCACACGGTCATTTTTAGTTTCTTTTAGCCCCTCTGGCTTAATTTGGGAATACCCATTTAGTGGTCATCTCCCAAATTACCCAAAGTAGTTCAGGACACAATCTCTTGCCTTTCTACACAACTTATGGAACATCTCTGTTCTAGAATTTTGTCATGGAGCTAGCCTTCTCCTTCCCAAAGTTCGAATTCATCTCTCTCATCCCTTGCAATTAAAATTTTTTTTTTTTTTTTAGTGAGCAGGTATGTGGTAAAATCTTAGCCAGACAACTAAAATGCTTACATGAGAATATTGTAGTCCCACTAGGAAATTACCTATAATTTTACTAAAATCACAAACAGCTAAGAGAAAGTAAGGGTTTTATTGGAGGATCTGTATCCTAGGCAACTGCTAAATACTCTTCAGTTTACAAAAAGTTTATGACACAGCCCCAAATGCATGACCAGTCACAGCAAAGACAAATATAAAGGCCTCAGATGACATGAGTTATGTCAAATCCACAGGAGCAGAGGAGGTAAGAATATCTGACTGACACGGAGCAGGCAGCACAAAGATGCTGAGAAGCAAAGGGGTCCTAAATAAGTGCCTATTTAGTTAGGCATTGAGTAGAATTGAGGGTTACTTGGATTTCATTATGACTGCAGTTAACAATCAGCATTCATCTATAAAAGGTTACACTGGATACCTAGATCTCATCGAGAACAGGTTAGAAACTGATATGTAGATTCTCTCATTTGGTACATAAGGTTTTTCAGAAAGTCCTTTTCCACATGATAAGGGACAACGACACGGCAGGGATCTGAAGGATGGACTGAAGAAAGGGGGGACGTGAGACAGACTGCAGCCTTAAACGAGTATCTAAACATGAGGTAACAGGGACTTAAATGAGCCTTTGCACTTGCTCTCCCTCTCACCCAGAACGGGGGTAGACATGACCTTCTGATGTTGGGTTGCGTGTAACTTCCCTATAAAGGCCAGAAAGTAAATTCGCCAAAGCACAATAGTCTGCTGTCAGGCAGAGCCAGCTCAGAGCGTGGCAGTAGAAGGTACTAGATTCTATAAAGAGCTGTCGATGGACGTACTGACCAATTCTAGTTTGTGTTAGATCACTTCACAGAAAGCCCGCCTCGGTTCTTCCCTTGAGGCGTCGATGATACTGTCCTATGCCTTTAGAAAACACCCCTCCGAAAAACGCTGTAGGTTTGTCTTTGCCTCCTTCAGTTCCCACAGAATCCAGAATAACTTGTTAAAGGCCATCTATAGCTTTTTTTTTTTTTTCAGACAAAACAGCACTCCCTAATTCTGGAAACTTCTCCCATTCTAATGGGAGCTTTTTCTGTTAGAATCCTCCACCTTGGAAATGAGAACTTGATCTGAGCCAAGGGAGTCATTGCTTCCTGTCCCACCCAGTTATGGGCGACTGACTCAAACTGGGCAAGTCAGTGCCTTTTCCGGGAAGGTGACCGGTCCTTCATTTCTGTAGTGGAGACATGAGGGGCTAGAGCTTTCCCTAGTCCTGGCCCCTGCCATGCTGACAAAGCTGGTGTGCAGACAAGAGAAGGAACACCCGGACATGCCAGGCAAAGGCGAGGGATGAGAGGAATAGGGGCTGTGGGGACGGGAGAGCCATGAGGGAGAGAATGAAACGTCGTAGGAGGGATGGATGAAGGGATGGAGGGAAGGACACAGGCAGAAGGTGGGAGAGGGACAGTCCTGTGAAATTCCTGATTTGCTTCAGCACACATCACTTGTAGTTAGAACAAGTGTTCACGATTATGCTTCAGTTTTATGGAATTTATATTGATATTGTTGGAGTGCCCATGGTGAGGTTTAAATGACAGTTTAGCTAACGTGTTTATTTGTGAGAGATTTATCAACCACGTTTCTTTTATAATTGATTTGACACTTTAGTCACAATGAGTGACTAAGTACTGAGAGCAAATATCTTCCATCATTACACAGATTCACTATTTATTATAATACGTAAATAAAGAATTACTTACCTCCAATCACTGACCTGAGATCTACCTTTGAAAACAAATTGGAATAAGAATATTGCTGGAATTTTTCCTTCTTTTCATAAAATCACAACCTATTTTGGTATTTTCTAACTGTACTTTTCACATACTTTGTCTTATGTTCTAACTTCGAAATTTCATATTAGCAAGGTAATTTAACTTAAGTGTTTACACTGACTATGATTTTCAAATTATTGTTGTTATAATGAATCAGGCAGTAAATTAGTAACCTCCATGTGAATCTCACTGAATTATTAGAAGTATTGAACAAATGAGCAAACATAGTACATATTTTAATATTTTGTCAGTTCTGCTGAATTAATAGTTATATTAATAAATAAATAGTATTTAATTATACTATTTAAAGTTTTAAAAATATTAAAAAGTTGTAGTGTTACCAAGAAAAATACATCAAATAGATTGTTTTCTGATTTTCTATTATAATTGCAATTTTATCAGCTGGGATATCTTTCAATGACTTGTGTCTAGTTTAACACATCTTAAGAATTAACAATAGATAAAAGAGAAAGTAAGCATCTGCCTATCACTCCCATAATTTCACTTATTATATCTAAATTGTACAGACAATAGAATGAAATAGGTTGGGATAAAAAAAGAGGGAAATATTTGGGTTCCATTAAGGATTCTCATATGTAATTTAAGTGATTACAAAGAATAAGTCATTTTGCTCAGGTAATCCTGGAAAATGTTTAGATATTTAAAAATTTAAACTAAAATAACCTCTCATTTTGATAAAGAGACACACCTAATGGTCACTATGTCAATGATTGTGACCATGTCTTTAGCAATTAAAAGTTAGATCAGCTATATATAAATGATAAATTTATGGCATATGTAATTTGTTTGAATAAATTAATTATATTATATATTATAATACTTCATATTAGCTCAATAGGAATTAGAGCAATGTCTTTTTTTTTTTTAGAGCAATATCTTAAATAGCAGGCTGTCCTGCTATGGCTGGAATCTTGTTGATGTAATGCTTTTTCAATTTTTTAGTTTTGATATATTCAGAAGTTACAGGATTTTCACTTAACAAACATTCATTTCCTGGCCTAGGTGAATCTACCTAGTTTAACCTTATGACATATGTGCTATTTTTGTATCTTCATTTTACATGTAAAGAAACTAAAGATTAGTGAGATTAAGTATTTTGTCCAAGGCCACAAGACTCAGGACAAAGTTTTTTTTTTTTAATTTATATCCAGTACTATTAATAATTCTGCTGCCTTGGTGAAATAATTAATATTTGTGAGAATCACATTAAAAATAGGAATGCCAAATTATTAATTTTATAAATCAAAAGAAAAAATATTGGTAGATAATAAGTTTTTTCTTTCCTTTGTAAAGACCCACTTTTTTTTTTTAATGACTGGGAATTGTTAATTTTCAAGAGATGTTTGCATGAGACTCTCAGGACCTTACATTTTCATTTATTCATTACAGAGATAGGAGTGCCAAGTCAGGCCCATGTTTTGTGTGCTATGGTAAATAAATTGATAGAATGTTTTAGGTGACTTGAATTTATGTTTAAATTATGTTTTTTGAGAAATATTTGCATATTGGTCAAAATTCATTCTTCCTCAGCCTCTGCAGAATTCTAGAACACACAGTTTAAGAGTTAAGGTTATTTTCCAACTGGGATGATTAATTTCACGTCAACATGACCGAGCTAAGGGATGTCTGGAAGGCCTGTGAAACGTTATCTCTGGGTGTTTCTGTGAACGTGTTTTCAGAAAAGGTTATTATTTGAATCAGCAGACTGAGTAAACAACAACACCCTTACCAATATAGGTTAACATCAAGCCATTCACTGGTGGCCTGAATAGGACAGAAAAATGGAAGAAGGTTCCAATTTTCTCTCTGGTTGAGCTGGGTCATTCAGCTTCTCCAGCCTTTGGGCAGAGATGTTCCTGAAACTCAGCCTTTTGCCTTAGACTGCATTTACAAACTGGCTCTCTGCGTTCTCCCATCTGCGGATGGTAAATCATGGAAGTTCTCATCCTTCTAATTATGGGTCAATTTCTGTAATAAATTTCTATCTATCTATCATCTATCTTATTGGTTATGTTTTTATGGAGGAACCTGGTTACTATATCAGCTCTTACAATCATGTTCTTCTTTTGTGCTTTTAAATATTTTCATTGTTTCCAGATTTATTGGTGTTGAATTATACTCGATCAGGTTGTTAATCTTTCGTGAATTAGATTTCGTTGTTTAGCTCTTCTCTGTTTTGGATTTAAGGCAGTTGAAGTCTTCCATTTGAATAAAATCTTTATTAGCAGTTTCTTCATAAGAACATCCAAAAAACTATTTTAAAAAATCTCACTTGTGGAAACTACAAAGGACCTTAATCATAATATATAAAAGCTGTCCAGAAAGTATCCAGCCATATAATATGAAAAATAGAGGCATTTGTGGTTGGATTTCTCCCAGATAACCTTGTTATATTAAAATAGGGCTCAAGAAAATTGAGGTTCTATTTCTTTCTTTAATTGTGCAATGTTTTATAAATGTCACTAGTTTATAGTTAAACATTATAGGACAAAAGTGCCACAAAGAAACTGTTTTTAAATAATTTTAAACATGTTTTTAATGTTTAGTTTCCATTACTGGCATTAGTAACATTTTTTGAGTTAGTGAAATTTACATAGAAATGCTACTGAAATTGTTAAAATATTTCATAAATGCACATTCTCTTGACATATTTTGTTTGAATATTCCAAATTTATATCATACAAATTACATAAAATTTCTAATTAATCAGAAGTTTGATTCATTACCTTTTAAAAATTTCACCTTGTGTTTATTAAAATTTATTCTAAATCACATCATCAGATCAAACATTTTCCTGAAATCTAGACAAGAAAAAAAAGATTAAGCAAATACCAGTGAAAAGTCTAATTAGTGTATTTCACCTTCATCATCAAACGTGAGTAGAGAAGTGATCAAAACCTTTTAATGGTCAGAGGCGGGCAAGTTTGTGGGCATTATCTTTCATCTAAAATAATTCCTGCATTATTTCTGAAGGTCAGTTTTTTGGCTTTGTTTGGAAGAGGTTCAAAAATTTTAGACTTAAAAGGAAATTATGAAATAATATTATTAAAGCCATATTTCATGAATACATTTTTCATAATTTGAAGTATATGAAAGAACTTCAAAAGTGGGAGAAATTTACAAAATGTTAAAAAGGAGGAATCTGAACGTAGGTGCAAAGTTAATCATAATTATGTCTATATAGTTCTTAATTATTTTATTTCTATTAACACATTGTTCTTTGAAGCTTTTTAAAACAGAATAATATAAATTATTACTGATTAAAAAAGAATTCAGCCATTTTGCTTTATATTAATCAACTCACATAATTATCATAGTATTTTCTACATTATAAATGAGAAAATTGAGGCAAAGTATAGTTATGGCAATGGTCCAAGATAGTTGCAAAAGCCAGAATTTAAACATGTGCTGGTGTAAAACTTTTCATGACTACCCTATGAGATGGCTACTTCGTGTTGAACTCGATTGAACAAAAAATAGACAAACTATACCAGTTACAGGGAACAAATTAATTTAGAGAATTTACTCACAATTTGTGACTGGTCAAATAAGTCTGTTTCTTTGAAGTGATAGCTTGGAGCACATACATAAAACCATTACTCTTCCATTGATATCTACGTATCTACATTTTGTCTATTTCTATCAGATACATAGATATGGAAACACCTAGGGTTTGGAGTGGCTAGATTACAGGGAAGGCATGGTCTACCTGAGTAGTTACCTTAAAAACATTTTCTAAAAGAGTATATTAATTCATACTCTTACCAATAGTGGATTCGGGTCCCAGTTGCTTTATATGTCACCGACACTTGGTGTTTTTCACCTTTTCTATTTAGCTATTTTGATATGGTGAGTTGTAGCATATTGTGGTTTCATTTGCATCCCCAAATGACAAATGTGGTTCAATATCTAACACTTATCAACCATATAGTTTTCTTCTGGTATTAAGTGTCCTTTCAAGGTTTTTATCCATTTATTTCTATTAGATGTGTGCCCTTTTCTTGAGTGTTTTCTGCATATTTTTGATACAAGTCCTTGAACAAATACATGAATAGTGAATTCTCAGACTGATTTTTAAGACCTCTGAATTACCCCTTTCATTCTTTAGGGAAACTGGCATGTGTCTAGGTACATTTCTTCAGATTTGCATTCAGTATCATTAATTCTCTCCTCATCTGTATCTGCTTGATTTAACTTAGTTCTGAATTCTTATCACTAATGATTTTATTCATCGAGAATAGAAAGTACATTTGATTATCAGATATACTTAGACTAGTTGGATAACATCTCATTTCTAAATCATGCGACTCTACCTTTCATTTCATTCACATATACCTATTCGTATTTTCTATCTGATTACTTAATATCTTAATTAGCTGATCAGATTAATTGTACTGTGTTTTTTTTTTCCTACTAATTCTCACTCATGGTTTCTTCCTTGTGGGTTTGATGATTTAGAATTATGAGCCTATTGACAGAATGCTATCTGTAGAAATCCTATGATGCTTTTCATGTTTTAATGTTGTATCTCTTCAGAGAAAAGTTGCATTTTTCACGGAATTGACATGCTACTATCTCAGTGCCATTTTAGGTTAATTTCTTAGTTTGGGGTGTCCCATAATCCATTCATATTTTAAACTCAAACTCCAAAGCCACATGAAGTTAAGGCAGAGTTTTCATGTTTTCATGGGCTGTATTTTTTCCCATCAAGTAGCAATAAAAACTGGAGAGCTTCTAGTCATACCCTTTATTAAGTGGGCATATTTTTCCTATTACTCCTGTGGCTAGCATCTTTGTTTTGTGTGGGTCTCAGTATTAACCCCACAGTTTTTGTAGACACACAGTATCATTTTTGCTTCTTGGAAAAGCAGTTACACTGCAGGCTTCTTGGTTCTGAGATCAGAAAATACTCCCAAGATAGCTGTAGTGCAACTGTACTTTATCACCCTGTTGCCACTGTTCTCTCCACCTGGAGGACCACGTGACTAGTTTTTTGTCGTTTGTTTGTTTTTTGATATTTTGAATCAGGGTAATTTTCAAGATGCCAAATCTGCTTAATACCAGACATGGAAATCCATCTGAGGTATGTTTTTCCAAACATTTTAAAACTATACAATTTATCTGCATTATTTATGTGGGATCAAGACTGTGTGATTTTATAAATGCTATTCAAGTCTCAACACAACAAGGCTTTCTTTGAAAATTAATTTTGTATATAACCTTTAATCATTAATTTAAGCATTTTGAGATGAAAAAATATGAAAAATATGAGCATGTTTTGAATTTCTCTGAGGACTATTTAAATATACTCCAATATGAATCATTATGTAGTTAATTACAGGTTATTTATCAAGAAAGATGGAATTTGATTATAATAATACTCGTGGCCCTTGTGTAACTAGTATAGGTGATGCTGCTTTCTTATGTGTGTGCTGGACCTATGCACGTAGCCTACAGCAGGACCTATGTTATTTCTAGTGATGATAGCTTGTATTGCAATACCCTTGCCTTGACCCTTTTGTAAAAGATTTATAAATATTGCCTTTGAGCAGCCATGGATTTGGGTTTCTGAGAACCAGACAAGGCATTTTTGAGGGTAGAGGCATGCTTCAGGATCGTTCACTCTCCCTCTTTAATAAGCACATTGACCTTTAGACCTGGGGCAGTACTAATGTGTTTGGTCTGACATTTCTTAGCAGAAGTTTCCTAGAATTTCTTCTTTCTGTAAAATTTTAGTAGATAAAAATATGAAAAATATTGTCTTGTATATTGTCTTTGTTGGCACAAGTAATAGAGGTATGAACACCTAAAATAAATCTAAAAGTTGGTTTGTCACATGTGTGAAGGGTTGTCCTAGTAGGATAGAGTTAGTTACCTTTTAGGAGAAAGTACTGCTAAAAGTAGGAAAAGTAAGTGAAAATTATAGAGACTGCTTTTCAACAGAAGAAAGTTTTAACAACTAAGACTGTTAAAAAAAAAAAAGAAATAAACACAAATGTGAGAGAAAACGATCTGTGGCATTCAATACATGAAACATAGTTCATAATAGTTGTTTTTCATAAACGAGGCCTTTGCATTCAGCCAGAGATAAACCTAAAATCAGACCCATTCTCAGTCAGGGCCTAACATTGTGGTTTGTGACGGGTCTATTATCTATTATGTATTGTGGTGTAACAAAATACCGTGATCCTTAGCAGCTTTAAACAGTAAGCAGGCATTATCTCACCCAGAAGGAATTCGCCCTCTCTCAACTGTGTCCACACCTCAAAAAGTAACACACTCTGACTTTTAAGCTTATCCTATTTTTAATATTACGTACTTGGAATCATGTAGTATATATTCTTTTATGTATGTCTCTAACCATTTAAATTACTTGTTCCCAGATTTTATTGTGTTTTACATGTAACCTTAGTTTGCTCATTTTAACTCTCGATAGTAATGAGGGTGGAAATATACCACAATATATTTATCAGTTCTAGCACTGGTGGAAATTTGGGTGATTTCCTATTTCACAGAAAGTTACGCAGCTGCAAATATTCTTGGACTTTTATTGTGATACAATTTTGTATGCATAGATTTTTAGTGAGTTCAGCTTTAGTACATACTATGAAATGAAACTCATTATAACTAATAATTTTTCTAATCATAAACTGTATTTTGTCTGGTATTTGTATAATGCACCACTTTTCTCACTCTGATTACTGTTGACATTTTATATATATATATATATATACACACACACACACACACACACACACACACACACACATATATATATATATTTAAAGGTCTACTTTTCAAGTTTTTGCATGTATATATTTGATATGTGTCTCTTATAAGTACAGTAGTTCCTTGTAATCCTCGGGGTATTGGTTTAAGGACCCCCAAGCATCCCAAAGCCTGTGAGTGATCAAGTCTGTCATATAATACAGCATAGTTTTAGCTTGTAAACTATGCGCATCCTCTCATATAATTTAAATTCAAATCTCTAGGTTACTTTTAATACCTAACACAAATGATTTCATATTTATTAAGTAAAAAAAAAACAATGTAGATATACATGAATTTTAATTTCTGGGTTTTAGGGCAAATCTCTATCTCTCTTTAAAGCTCCTTGTATTTCAGATGAGAAAAGTTTTCCAAATGAGACATAATAAATGGCTTATCTAGTATAGGATTTATTATTGGTAGATACAGCACTGGATTTCAGCTTATTTATATAAGCAATTAATTATTTATAGTATAAAAAAGTGAAAATTTACCCTAATTTGTTTTTGTGCTTCAGTTGGATCCTAATTTCTCTATAATAAAGTGGAGTATGTTACATAATTCATTGTTTTATTGTAAGTTAATTTATCTATCTAAAGGTATCTAGTAACCATTGAAAATGTCTAGTAGCAGTATTATTATGAATATTATCATTAAAAAAATATATATATATATTTCAATTTTTTTTTCCTTGTAGGCAAAGTGAGGCACTCATGTAACCTAACACACTATTTTCTAATTGCCAGTCTAATACTAGCCTTGGGAAGGCCTGGCTATAAATTTCTTCTGGGAGAACAATGAAATATGATGCAACAAAAAAAAATTTTGGTGCAAACCCAAAACTGTATTTGGTAAAAACTGCCTCCAAATCTACAAACAGAGCGCTCTAGAAGATCAAAGATAACTGTTGGTGGATATTCTATCGCCTGGGTCATACACAAAGACTTTGCAGTTAATTTGAGGTTATGTTTACTGATTTCAAAAGAGGAGAATTAGAGCTTAGTTATTTTCTTTTTGAGAGTTTGGCTTTCTCACGTATTCTATTGTATGGGAGGGGATCTCTCTTCTAAGTGATGTTATAATTTATACTCATTTTCATTGCAGATTCAAAAGTAATATTTTTCATGACTAAGGTCAAGAAAAAAATCTAAGCTCTGTGATGTATTTTAATATAATAGCTTATCTGGTAAATATTCTTAATATCTATAAAGGGTAATTTACCTGTCTATCTAGCATTGCACTGGGGTCCAAATTAGTGCCTGTGAAGAAAATATTTAAAGGTAGAAACAGTAGGAGAACTGAGAAAAGGTAGAGTTTCCAGAAATGGTGCCAGTGTGTTTTCTCACTAAATGGGAACATTTATTCAGAGTCAAAGATGCCATGATATGTAATATTCCTGTTCCTTTAAATATTTACTAAAATATTTGTAGCCTGTGGATGCTGATTTAAATGATACAGTACAGAATGCTACCCAGATGATTAAATTTAAAACCATAATCTTTTACATCATGAAGATAACTGAATTTTGTAAATGTTGATAATTCATCTCCTCCATTTGGCCAAGTTACTAGCTCCAAAATATTTACACAAATAAAATTGTATGTACTCGATATACCCCCTCTCCATCTTTAACAAGGTGCCACTGTTCTATATACTAATATTATAAATCTACCTAAACTTTATGCTGAAACCCATCTAGCTTTCACATAAGTAGAAAATCCAGATAATTAGAAGATCATCACTTTGAAGTCCCTCCCAATTACCAAAAGGAAGGCATTTTCATTCAGCCACAATTACATATAATTCTAAAATCATCAGAGGAAGTAAAATTTGGTCAATTAAGAGAAAATTTCTAAGTTAGATGGGTTTGCTAATTTCTCCCTCTTGTTGCGAATTCAAATAAAATAACAATATTTAAAATTAAAACATACACATATTTTAAGGAAAAAGAGATCATTCATGATTTACTCAGCCATTAGTATAAGTGGTGGACTTATTATGCATATTATCCATGTGAAGTCATCAAAAATAAAATAAAAGACTAATGGCTAAATATCCAAGAGCCAAAATATCAAGTAGTGCTTTTTTATATCTTATTCATACCATAATGTGTTCATGCTATGTGCAATCATCACTTTGCAGTATATGATCCAAATCACTGAAGACACATTTTCTTCACTACATAGTCAGCGTGAATTCTCCAGTAGCTTCCATTTGACCTGTTAGTTTTGGCACCAACATCTGTGTTTTCGCAGGTCAACACATAAAGAACACACTGCAACCTTAATGCCGCTAAAGGGACCTCCTTTTCCCACTATATAATTACTAGCATTGGAAGGTTGGGCAGATATTCATCCGGTGTGCAGTACTAAGCATTTCAGGAACTTACTTGCAGCTACAACAATTATACATAGAGAGATGGGACAATAGAGATAATCGGTCTCTCAAGGTTGTAATGTGTTCTTTGTATGCACCATTACAAATCAGGATGCCAGAGAAAAACACTAGGGCTAACACCCAGGGCACCTGCCACTACAAACACATAAAAGGATGCGGAAATGTTTCAACATGATCTAGTAAATGGATGGTACAGCTATTTCATCAAGTTTAAATGTAATTGCTTTAGACCTTGTCACACTAATGGCAACATGGTTCCTGTTACTGTTGATTCAGAAACAATGCCACTGTGTCCATTATAGCAGTCCTTCAACTCAAACACAAAACTAGACTTTTATAAAATGAGTATGCAAAGTGCAGCCAGTTAGAAAACACATGCGGATCTTTCTCTCCATTTGTAGCCATATTTGAAACACTAATAAGCCTTGAAACTCAATGAAATACACACAGCATATACTAAATCAGAAAAGTAGCAAACACATGAAAGGAGATGACTCTCAATATGCAGCATTATTTGGGAAAATATTTATGACTTTTTATTTTGGTTTGCTAATAGGTACAACCTTCTCTCTAAGGTCCATTTTATCCGCCAAATAAAAGGCTCTTGATAAACATAGTGATTTAAGTAAACTAGTAAATAAGTATCTGATTTAATAATAGTCAACTATCTATCAAAAATAACACAGAATTTTAGTATGTCCCTACTCTTTTCGTTCAACTACTTATTAATTCAAACAAGCACATATGCATTCAGCATATATTTAATGCGCACCTATTCTGTGCTAGGTGATATGATAGGTGTTGTGTTTGTTGTCAGACATCAAACATTCACCGTTGTTCCTGCTTTCATATCGGTTCTAATTAATTGGAAATTATTGTCAACTACTTTTTTGCAAATTACAGGGCAGAGATGGCCACAGAGACATCCTTTCTTTTGCAGGTGTGTATAGAAATGCTGGGAACCATTTTTGTTGTGAAAATAAGAGTTAATAAGTTACTAGTGACTAGAAGTACTTAACACCAATGACGAATCTCTATGTATAGTTGCTACTGTGAAAACTGCCACCTGGGATGGAAATGGAGTGGGGAGATGCATTCCTAACATTCAAATAGGATCATCAAAGTCCCCTCTCTCTGCAAGCCCATGGAGACGATTTACAAATGTGTTCAGGCATGGTTGAGTCTATACTACTAGTGCATGTCGTATGGTTGATTCTATACAACTAGTACATATTGGACATGAATAAGATCTTGTGAGCTGGCACCATTATACAATATTCCTGCAATGTTAAGCTTCCTCAGTTCTAACTAACTGACTCACATAGTGGAGCCTGGACCACAATCCCATCGCTAAGTTGAATATGATAATGCTTTATTACCAATGGTCAAGAACTATTTTTTTTTTAAATTATGAAATTATATGGAGTGGGATTCAAGTCTTCTTAGAAAGAATAATTGCTGGCTCCCTATGCCATGTCTTACATGGCTGTAAAGGATTGGTTGGTTGCCTCTTTACCCGACCCTGCCGATCCAGTTTATAGCATTATCGGAAGGAAGGTGGGATCCATTTGGCACAGAAGATTTTATTAAAACAGCTGCATAGAGCTGTGCCCCTGAATAAAGTCTGCATTACATAAAATGTAATTTTATAATCAATGCTTATCTCAGTCCGAGGGAGGGAAGAAAGAAATCAATTTCATTCCTGAAATACTGTGATTACTATATTGTAGTTTAGCTTTATAGTTTGTAGTTCAACTAAAAATTTTCATATATATTTTTCCAAATATTTTGGGAGCACTGTAGTTCTTAAGGGAAAAGTTAGAAGACTGTGGATATTTGGGGTTGAGATGTATTTTTGGTTTGCCTCTCAAATAAAGTTCTTTATATCACGTATTCTCACAAGTAACAAGGGTTGAAAAAGCTTTTAAGGCAATTCATGACAGTTTCATGATTTGCAATAAATAAAATACCAAGTTTGGCTTTTACATGCTCTAAATGATGTGTTCATTTGTGAATATATCCCGTGGCTACCCAAGGTAAGTTATTTAAGGGTTTAGAGTTACCTTCTCAGGAAAAGACATTTTAAAGCCCTGGAGCATTACTTCTTTTTAAAGAAAATACTTTTATTAGCGTTGAAAATAGCATCTTAGGATTTATACGTAACTTATAAAAAATATGTTTTTGAATACCAATCGAATCAGACTATTTTCTTTTGTCCTTGAAGATTTTATTTCTACCTTAACATTATAGTTATGATCTTGAAGAATGTGACAAAAATAAAGAAAATTCTTTTCTCACTGAAAGTTATATATTCCATTATTTCTGCTTTACAACCCTGATTACGTTCCAGAATTTAAATCACTCTGGACCCCCAAATTTTTCATATTTCTGAGGAATTATTGCCACTTAAAAGGAAGTAAGACAAATTTACCTCTGAAAACTTATTTTGGAAATTTACAATATGAATCTTAGAAAATAAACCTTTTCATTTTTCTAGGAAGTAAAAGTTAAGCCAAGTAAATGATAATTTTCATGAAACATCTTTACTACATTCATTCATGATTCACATGTTTAAATATTTTATTTCCAGGTGGGGGAAAACCACCTGTCTTGTCAGAAATATTATTCATTCAAAATAAAATTATTACTAACGAAAAACAGTGTGTGAGTCCATCACTTGTCCAAGTAGCTATGAATTTTGAAGTATGTATTTCCCACAGATAAACCAACGTGTGATAGGATCTCTGATAGAGTTTATTCAGTTTCCCAATGAAATATCTATGAATAAAAAAATACATAACCTTGCAAGGTCTAACAAGAAATCTGTTGCTAAAATAAACATATAACACAAACTTACTGTGTCGTATTGAGAGCGTTATTTACTGTGTTATACGACATAGAACAAAAGCCTGCCAACCTGAAGAAAGTTGAAAGATTCTTGTCATGTTGTTTACTATCTCAGAGATCAGAGTTTCTGCCAATCAAAAGTTCTAGCTGTCATCCCTGTCCAGTGACTATACCACCTTCTGAAGTAGACAGAAAGCGCTTGGGCCACTTGCAGAAACCCTCATTACAACCGGATGGTAGATTTGGTAAAGCTTGGATGATGGAGGGGAAAAAAGGTTGGGAAGTGGCACATTAACTATTATCAAGTTAGTGTATCCCTTTTTAATAATAAAGGATGAGGAGCAGGGCAGGTCTGATGGCACTTAAGAGGGAAAATTCTTCTACGTCTGTGGGCACAAGACATAGGTTAGAAATTGTGAATCAACCAACCCTCCGGCTCTAAACATGAGGAGCTGTTTGCTTTTGTGTATTTCGCTTTGTTTATTTTCTGTCTTTATTTTCTCAGCTCTTTCATGAAAATGAGATAGCCCAAGGCGGGAAAGACCCATGCCTGCTGTCTGTTAGCGAACATGAGGTCGGAAACTTTTTCTCTTCGTCAAAGGAAGACAATCATCATGGGGATGAACGTTTTCTCTCAGCATCATGAGGGAAGGTAAAACAATATGAAGTAAGAAAGAAACCCAACAAGAGAAGCCGAAAATACTCTGAAACCAATTACACAAACAATACACTGAACCATTGTGGGAAAAAGGAAGAGGCCACTCACATGAAAACTGACATCCAAAATAGAGTCTGGATTTTAACTCAGGTGAGAACACCACCCCCTTTCAGAACATCCTGGTGGCAAAGATGTATTGAACAATCTTGGAAATAAACGAAGAATGGGATTGTCAGCGTGAAGACACGAAAAAGTGTACCATGAAATCAGTACAATGTGAAAAATATAAAAGGTTCTCTAAGTTTTCTTCCATTTTCCATATATTATTGTTAGCCAAGTGCACATGCACGTGTGCTTATACATATGTGTCATGTGTGTACGTGTGTGTGTGTGTGTGTGTGTGTATGCATGTACCGTATCGTATATTGTGACTTCATCCTTGTGGACATATAAATTGTTATTTAGGCAGATTTCTCCACCTTTTAACTATGTTCCTGATTTCTTGAGGTTCACAGCAGGATTTTTTATTCACACTAAGAGTGTATTTTTTCTACTTATCATATTATAGTATTTTTAGTGTTATTTATGGGATTCTACATTACTTAGCTACTTAGATTTTTTAAATCACTAAAGTTTGATGTACATTTTCATATATCTTCAGCCTAGCCACTAATAAAAACAGAGCAGTGTCATACAGCTACATATGACCAATTATTAGGACAGTCACTTCAGATTAATTAAAGTACATAAATTATCAAACTGTAAGATTCAATTGTAAATCACTAATAAATCCATGTCCTTATATTTTAATCATTTTACCTATACTTTTCTAAAATATTGTAAGACATTTGGCCAAATTTTACATTTAAATAAAAATTTCATTTGTAAAATTAGCAATCTTACTTTGAAAACAATGTGGGAATAATTGGATTTTTCTGTGTTAGTTTTCAGTGATAAACTTGGTGGGTATGGGGGTGTTTTGTGCACCAACTTGATTAAGATTGAGTTCATGTTTCCTACTATTTACCGATTTAACATGTACAAGGTTTTATTTTATTTGTATCACCACGCTGTTAGTACATTTTTCTTACCTTAAAAGGAAACTCTGTTTCCCTTTGCAGTCAGTACCCATTTATGCTCAGTTCTAGGCAACCACTGATTTACTTCCTGTCTCTATTGATTTGCCTCTTCTGGTCATTTATTGAAAATGAAATCTCAGAGTATATGGTCTTTCATGACTGACTTCTTTCCCTTAGTGTGCTATTTTTAAGATTCATACATGCTGTAGCATGTTGAGAAGATGGATCCAATATTACAGAAGGTGTGAATTTGGGTCACACCCTAAATCCTTGAAACTTAACTCCCTCCTTTGTAAACAAGGGGATCATGTTTGTCATGGATTGCACACAAGATTTCTGTTTGCAGATCAATGCAATAATTTATGTATATGTAAGGAAATACACACCTATTATCACTGAAAACCTAGGACTGACAGATGAGGCATTTGTTCTCAGTAAGACACTAAAATCTGTTTGCCCTTTCATAGGTGGTGAGAGAATATCAAACTATTTAATCCTTTTTTCTCCTTCATTTACGTCTGCCCTCCTTTATTTTTTAGTTTTTATTTTTTTCTAAAACTGAGAATCGAACCTAGGCTGCAGCATTGATAGCGCCGGAGCCTAGCCACTACACCACCAGGGAACTCCCCTGCCCTCCTTTAGAAATAAATTTTTAATTACAGAGTGATGGTAAAGTCACCACGATGTCTGTAGTAGAGGAAGAAAATAAGCTACTGAAATGAAATGCGATTAAGTTCTAAGAGGGGAAAAGGAACATCCTAACTATGGTTTTAAAGCCTTCTATTTCGTTATATATTAACAACATGCTACTTATGTGTGAAATATGATACCATGAAAAAGTAGAACAGATGCACAGTATTGATCAATAATGATTTGAGGTCAGAAAGAGTCAATACAGTATAATAAACCAATTATATGGTAAAATAAAGTGATGCATAGATACTTTTTTGAATAAAGCATGTCTAGGAGATGCACTATTGAAGTAATGGTGTTTAATAACACCTTGAGTGCAAGAGGACGGCTCCTATTGCTTTGCAGCTACATAAAATAATAACTATGTAGGGGACAGGGTCAGGAAGCAATTTATTATTGTAACTAGCAATCGATAGTTCAAAATTAAAAATTTTCTCTTTTACAAATTCTTGCTTTTCATGCTAAGAAGGAAATGAAAGGAGACATAGCTACATATCTTTGCTTTGAGAAAAATGAGCTAGCTGATTAGAATGCACCTGACAATAAAGGTCACCGGTGCTGCAAAGGAGTATGGGTAAGAGCGTGGATGGTAAGGTCACGTTGTCTCAGTCCGAGGGGAAGGGAGGCAGAAGGCCTACCCCCTAGTAATGTAATGCTCTTTAGGCGAGGGCTATCTTACTCTGGCACAGGAATCCAACAGGTTAGTTAAAGCACAGGGTCGGGGGTCAGCACATATTTTGATTCTTCTAAAGTTATTATACATACCTGATGATCTCAGCCAAGAGTTTCTATGTTTGTGTCTCTTCTGCCATATCTAAGAGGGTTGGAGATCTGCTTTAAACTGTATATATAAAGTGTTTGGCATACTACCGGTGTATATTGCATTTTCACTAAAGGACACATTATTTTTACTGTGGGGCCTATTTACATTTTTCAATATCCCTGTAATAATCACTTTCTTTAAACTGTATCTGTTAAATGAATGAATTCATGAAGGGATGGGTAGATGGAACTTACTTTAAATATATAAGTGAAAAAGGTTGTAGCAATGTATACATAAAATTGAAGTTCCTGCTTTTTCTTTTTTCCAGAGCTTTTATCTCTAGTACAGAATTCCATAAATGTACAATTTTTTAGCTCAGATCTTTCCTTGCTACTTAGAACCCCCAAAAGTTCAGGAACTTGTAAGGTTGAAAACAGATAGGAGGATATCTTCCATGGTATGAAAAGGACTCAGTATTTGACCCTTTATATATATGTGTGTGTTTGTGTGTGTTTGTGTGTGTGTGTGTGTGTATGTCCATGTGTGTGTGCATGTGTGTGTGTGTGACATTGAATATTAGCCTTCCTTTTTAGGTTCAGACTTCTATTGCTTTAAATATGTGTCACTACTTACATATTCTTCAGAGCTTTTTCTAAGCAGTAAAAAATGGTTTAGTTTGTGTTATATGAATAGAGTATTTAGAAGAAGAGAAATCAAAACATGTAAGTTCATTAAATTCAGATGTTTCTTCTTCCAAACTAGCTGTTAAAGAGAAAAGTTAATAAAATAAAATTGAAAAAGCATCTAATCTTCATATACCTTTTTTCAGCAGTGAAATTAGACATAATATACCAACTTCCTCATGGCTCTTTTTTGTATCTTTTAACCTAGACTGATGTTCATTTCGATAAATTTAGAAAGCTAATGCCTAATTTTATGCAGCAAAGGTGTAAGATTAAGTAGACTAGAAACCTTGCTAATTATCACTTCTCTGATCTACACACCTGATACATCTTACAAGAAGCATTTAGCAAATATTAAAAAGAGGTCATATACCAAGGATTATTTTTATACTGTCATAGAAGATAGGCAAGTAGAAATTTGAAAAAATATATGTGCATTTAGCATTTTAGCAAACACTTTTGGTATACATGTTACATAATGTTACTGAATAAATATACTGTTGATAAATGAATTACTAGAAAATATTTTACATGATCTCACTCTAGCCTTCCTCCTCTTCCCCATCACACCTACAGTTCCTATTTATCCCCCAAACTTTCTGTCAGGCTTCCTGGATGGTTATCTCCAAGGAAGACCTCCTACCATAATTTCCAAGAAACTGGGCATAAGAATTGCTTCAGGGAGTTCCCTGGTGGTGTAGTGGCTTAAGGCTTCAGTGCTGGCACTGTCAGCGCTGCGGCCTGGGTTTGATTCCCAGTCAGGGAGCTACCCACATACCAAAAAGCAAAAAAAAAAAAAAAAAAAAAAAAAAAGAATTGCTTCAAAGCAGTTCTGCCTTGGTTTTATCTTTGGAAACAAAATGTTTAGACAGAAGAAGTACACTAAGCACCTGACAGTGGGAAAAGTGTACAGATCTTAACACAAAGTTCTTTGCTTTCTATTACAAGTACTTTTGTCTACTTAATTTGACTGGATAACTACCTGAGCACTAAAAATAATATATGATGAAGTATAGTGCACATAGAAAAAAGTGATTAAAACGTAAATTACATCTCAGTGACGTATTACAAAACGGGCATAGAGGCAAGGTAAGTGTCACATGCATTGTGACACCCTTAGAAGGGTCTTAGTTTACTGCTACACTGGCAATCTTAAAATTTATATTAGCTTCACTCACCAGGCCCCACAATTATGTAGCCAGTCCCATACACAGGTAAATAAAATAAAACACTGCCAATCCACAGGACTACTTTGTGTTTCCTTCGCTATTGAGACCGTACTGTTCTCCAATTTCCATTGTGATACCTTTTTGACCTAGTGCTAATTTAGAAGTTTGTATTCAAATGTTTGACTATTTCTAATTATACTTTATTAATGCTTGCCAGTTTATTTTACCAATTTGCAATTTTAAGTGTTTCACATTCATTGAGACTTTCTTTTTGTTTAAGCATATGGTCAACTTTGGCCAATGTTTTAGTGCATACTTGTAAAGAACGGGTAATCTACAGTTGTTTGATGTCATCTTCTGCATGCATCAGTGCATTCAGATTTGTTAAACATAATTTCGAAGTTTTATATGCTTTCCTATTTTTAGTCTTCTATCAATTCCTGAGATACCTGTGTTAGAATCTACTGCTATGATTCTGACTTTTTCCATTTTTCATTTTTATTTTGGCAATGTTGCTTTATATTTTTGTGAACATATTACTAGGTTACACATGTACGATCATTATACCTTCCAAATGAATTGATCTCTTTGCATTATACTGTAAAAATCTTTAAAAGTATTTGTTTTAAAACCCACACTATTTGATATTAATAGAACTATATGAGTTTTCTTTTCATTAGGGATTGAAGTGATGCCATTTGCCACAAAATGGATGGACCAGGAGAACGCCACGCCAAGTGAAATAAGCCAGACAGAAAAATCCAAGAACCATACGACTTATTCATACGTGGAACATAAAACTGAGAGCAACAAAGAAACAAATACGCATGGACACAGTCAGTATTCAGCAGTTATCTGAGGGCAAGGGGAGGGCGGGGGTGGGAGAGGAGGGAGGGGACTCAAATACATGGTGACGGAAAGAGACCTGGCTCTGGGTGGTGAGCACACAATGCAGCACACAGACGACACACTGTAGGACTGTACACCTGGAACTGATGTAATTCCTGTTAACCAATGTCACCCCATAAGTCTAACAATAAACAAATTGTTTCTTCATTTTACAAAGTATCTGTATTCTTATATTCCTATGTGAATCTTGTAAGCATAACATAAATTGATTTTGTTTTTATCTATTCTAACAGTCTTTGTCTCACAAACTGAAGTCTGTTTACTTCTAATGTAGTTACACTTTAGCCTCCTACTTCTCATATTGTTATTTTTTCTCCCCTTTCTTACATCATTTCTGGTGATTGAGTTACCATTATCATCCCCTCCTCTTAGCCTAGTAGTTATACCCTCCCGCACTCTTGTGTAGTGGTGCAGTAAACATGATAACTAACCCATCAGCATCTAAGTTACTGACATTTGCTCCTCTGATACCAATGTGAGTATGTATAGGGACACTCCTTATTTATGTCTAGTGTTCACATAGGGTTTTTAGCTCATATTATTAATACCAATGGGTGTACATTCACATATTTACCTTTCTCATTTATCATTATTCCTTCAAATGTAGAATTTTTACTTGCGAATATTTTCTTTGCTTTAAAGTATGTGGTATAAGGCATTTTCTCAGGTATTATTTGAAAAAAAATCCTGTGCCACATTTTTTGAAGCATACTTAGTAGGAATAGAATTCTAACAGACATTTTTAAACTTTGAAGATACTCTGATACTGACTTCTGATCTCCACTACTTAAATGAGTTTCGTGGTCGGTCTAGTTGCTATTCCTTTGAGAAGAATGTGTTTATTTTCCTGTCTGCTTCTCAGCCAGTTGCTTTCTCCTTGTTTTTTCATTTTTGGCTTCACAATCAATAAGAATATTGAATATTCCCCAATTTTTAATGATTAATATCAATTTTACTTTAAATTTTAAATAACAAATGGAGATTTTACATCATTATAATTCAAACAACAATAAAGTATGAAGTAAATAATTAGAAGTCTAACATTTTATTCTCTTTTTGAATCACTCCCCTTCATAGGAGTAATCATGGTGAACAATTCGATATTTAAACTTCTGGAATGTTTTCTATTATGTGTGCGAGTGTGTGTTTGTTGGTATTACTGGTGTGTTGGAGAGATTTATGCCTAATGCATCTTATTTATATTGCTGCTATTTATAATTTAAATGTTTTCTCAAACTCTGAGATTTTTAATTTAATTTCTTTGAATTCTTTAGATAGAAGGTTCAATTTGTTAATTTAATTAAAGGCATTCATTTATTTTCAATTATGGATCTTAGTATAAAATTTTGCTTAGAAAACAAACAAACAAAAAGCTTCCTGACTCTAAGATTATAAAAATATTCTCTCTAGTTATTTTCAAATTTTACATATGATTTTTTGTTTTATGAAAGAATAACTTTAGAATTTACACATTCACCTTATGAGTTAAAGTCTGTTTCCTCAAATTAACTAGATCCTTCATTTACTGAGTAAATTAGGGTGCTTTTCACTCATCTAAAACATTCCCCCAATTTAAATGTCTAAAATATATACAGTTTTGCTCTGATCTATATGACTACCCAGGTACAAACATCACTGTTATTCCCTATCACCAGATGTAATAATTTCATGGTTATATGTTGCATAACTTCTGCCTTACAGTTTGTATTTAAAGTTGAAGAGTGTTATCATTAAACATGTACTTTTTGTTATTATATCTGAACTCACTTTACCTTGCTCTATTAAAAATTCCCTTGGGTTTGTTTTGAGTAGATAAAAACATTCAGTCTATAATTAAAATATTTTTTAAAAATTCAAATTCAATTTCTGAAATTTAGCATGCATTCCATACAGACACTGCTTGGTATGCATCCCTTATAAAGATTCACTTTTATATATCATTTTGCAAGTTGCTTATTAAAGGTGATCCTAAATATTTTATAGTTATCATTGCCCTTGTAAATTTGTTCTTTTACTATCATGCAGTGTGTTTTATCTCCATCATACTGTTTATTCCCATGTTACTGTGATATTTGGAGAGTGAATCTTTATGTATGTTCACCTTTAATATTTCCTTAGTAGAGTCTGTTTTTAGATTTAAGAGTTTCTTATTTGTGTATTTTATTGCTCTTTGTACAGGAAAAAGCTTTGAATGTTATTGATCAAATCAGTGAGTTCTTTGGTCATCTTTTTCATTAATTTCTCTTTCTATCTTTATCAATGTCCTCCTTCTGCAGGTTTTAAAGCATTTTTTTTTTCTTTAAATGTACTTGAGTTAAATATTATATTATTTTTAGTCTTTCTGGTTTTTTTTTTTTTAAATAATAAAAATCGAGGGAGACAGAAGTCTTTTAAGGATTCAATGACTCAGGCTCCATAAATTTGGTTCAATGTTAAACGTCTGGGAAATAACTACAGCTGGGTGTGCCGTGCAGTTATAAGAAATTAGATCTGTGTTTTGTTGTTTGTTCGTTTTGGTTGGCATACTAAACAATGCTTGTTAAAAAATGTTTGTCCAGCAGCAGTTTAATGAACACTCCTAACTCTTAATAAATTAGCTATAGTTGAATAATCAGTGGAGAAAAGGGTCCATATCAAAATAATTCCACATGTTGATCCTAATCAAAGTAGCTAAGCATCTGTTATAAGCATACAGGGTCATGTATCCACGCCCTCACATATACGCCTTGTGTGGGTAAAGTCTTGCACGTGCATTACAATGCAAAATGAGAAAAATTAGTGGAAATAAAGTGTGCTGAAACCTAGCTTATTTTTTCAAGTGGAAGGAAATCTGGTTGTACCACAATTTTGATGTTAAACTGCTTTTTCTTCCTGTTTACATTTTGCAAAAACAAGAAGACTCAGCTGGAAAATTGGCCCATAATCACAACCTATTAAGCTTTTACTGATATTGCAATAGAAGTAATGGGTTTTTAATGAGCTTATCCATTTCAACATTTATATAATTTATTAACTTTTTTCTTTCCCATATCTTGCGTATTAACTAAAAACTTGGGTTTAATTCTTTTTTTTTTTTTTACTAAACTTTTGAATCCTCAGAATTTTTTAACAGGATGATTTCAAGTTATTATTGATTATTTTATTAAGTATAAGCAAGAACTTGGGTGCAATTGTAGGGCCTGATGTGCTGTAAAGCAAGACTCAGGTCGAAAACTCCTGCTTCACCTATGCGTGGTGTCTGCCCTACACAGCCCTGACATAGGTGTGGTACCCACATTCACAGCGACAGTGGTAGGTGGCTGTCTTCAGGAAAGGAAACCTAAAAGAGTGCACATCACATACATTTGCCCTGCAATTCACTTGTTAACATAATTAGTGGATAAACTGCCAGGCTAAGAATCTCCGCTGGGGCATGAAAGCACAACACTGAAGACTAGATAAATGTTCTTAACTGTGCTAGTGACAGAGCAAACAGTACAGGAAAGCCATGGGGTTGGGACTTCACTCTGTGGAACACCTGGGGTGGGTGTCTTGAAGATGAATGAGAAAGAGAGAGGGGCAAACATGACCTTTCTCTGCGCTATGTTATATTCTGGTGGCTGTAGCTTACCAAACTTAAAGAAACTCTTTAGGCAACATTTAGTACTCATTGACCCAGTCATTTCAGAAATAAATTCTTAATCTTTCAGAAATTATTTTAAGGGAGTCATAACTAAATAATAATGGGCATACCTGTAAATTACTCTTCTTAATTGTCCTTATAATTTAATTTTCCTTAAAAGAAATACCAATTATAAAACTACTTATATATATGTATGTGTGTACAATTCTTGTTTCTACTGTTTTTTATTTACATAACAACCATACCTGTTGTCTTGGTGAACAAAGGTGTCAAATATTGCAAAGATTAAATGCAAATTATGTTGAACTTTTACTGAAACTAATAGATTAACCCATTTTCATAGTCGTGATCCCTTGAAAACAATTTTTATTTTAAATTGTCACTGCGAACACTGAAATGGCTTTTTGCTTTTCTCAAAGTTGCTCGAAAAAATCCAATCATTTTATCTTGTCGAAATGCAATAGGCTGCATGATATTATATGATATTATCTGAACCTTATAGATTTAGATATAGGCATTCAAATAAGACTTATGGTCATACCAAGAGCCAGAACTGGGGACCTCAGAGAGATGTCGGTCTTCGATTCTAAGGGTTTAGGTCCTTTCTCTCCAGGGCACACACCTGTACACAAGTGTGTGTTCATTAAGAGTTCTATTAAAATAAATGTAAAATAACAGATAATGTTTGGGGGTAATTGAGAATTTTCAAAATGCCATTTGAATACATTTTTAGCTCTTTTCTAAATTAAAAATAAATGTAATGTACTTGAATGAACTGAATGAAAATTTGTAATAGTGTGCTCATCTTGTGGAATAAAAGAATCTGTGTTTGGCCCCAGAGCGCCAATAAACCAGTGCAGTCAGACTTCCGATTTCGTGTGCCGAACTATCACCCAGGTGCTAAAATGCTCTGGAGCAGAGTGGGACCAGGCTCTTCCATTCGCTGGGCCACTTACACCACTCCTTGGCAGCTGTATGAGCCATTATTAGCAGGAGTTCAAAACTGTGTAAAGAGGGATGTGTGCTTTTGTCCTGTAGGAAGTCTTTTCAGTACAATCAAATTTGCTTCATGGTGTAATTTCACAGCTTGTGCAGTAGTCACTGATAGCTCACAGCTCTGTTGTGATTCAAGGCTAAGCAGATGAGAGAGACATAAACCACTAATAACATGCAGGAAGTTTCGTCTTCAGAGTAGCAGCCTAAATGTGTATTTTCATTTAGTGAATGGCTCAAAACAAATTAAAATTTCCTGACCACTGGAGGCAAGAGCAATGCCAAGTGGATCCATTATATCAAATTCTTGTAGGGTGGAAATGTTCTTAATAAAATGTCACAGGAGAAAAGAAAATTGGGAGAATATTACAAATGGACTAGAACACAAAATCAAGTATCAACCTCAGAGTAAGCAAATAAATGTAAATTTAAAGGATGATTAATAAAGATTAACTTTACCTTAAACATGGCAAAAATGCAAGACTAAGATTTAATGTTGGTAAAAGCATAAAAAATGAACAACCTCATGCACGTTAGGTTAAGTGTAAATTTCCCAATAAATATGTTCTCATTTAAACATTGCAATGTATTTTGGCTCGCTGACCCTAATTATTCGAAGACAAGAGGCAATAATCAAAGGTACATATATATTTTTAACATGATACAATACTGTTTTAAAGCAATAGTAAATTTGTTGTGACTTAAAATTTTTTAAATAGTTGAAGAATAGACTTGACTTTTTTCCATATGGAGTGAAATTCTGTAAATGTTAACACATGCATAACACCTGTGACGACCACTGTAATTAGGAGACGGAATAATTCATCACCCAAACAGCTCTCTCACGTTATCCTTTTATAGTCCCTCTCCCTTCACCCACAACCTCTGGCAACAACTAATGTGTTCTCCATTAAATTTGTCTCTTCCAGAATGGCGAGTAACTGAAGCACTGAGTGAGAAATACTTGGAGACATGCGTCTGTCACTCAGAACAATGCCTATGAAATTCATCCGAGTTATTGTGTGTATCAAAAGTTTGTTCCTTTTTACTACTGAGTATTTCTAAATTGTTTGGTATACTACAGCTTGTTAACCTATATTCACTTTTAAAGGACATTTGGGCTATTTCCATATTTTGTCAATTATGAACAAAGCTGTCATAAAATGTTTTTTGTGTGTACAGGTTTTGTGTGAACATAGGTATTCACATGTGTGGATACTCAAGACTGAGATTCCTGGGTCAGAAAGTAAGTGCAGGTTTAATCTCTGAGAGGCTGCTGAACAGTATTTCGGAGTGGCTGTACCATGTCATATTCCAACCAGCAACGTGTGGAGAGCCGGTTCCTCACATTGTTAGCAGTTGGTGTTATTGTCAAAATGTTGTTTATTCAGTCATTCTAATCGGTGTGTAGTGGAAGATCATCATGGTTTTAATTTTCATGTGCCCAGTGGCTAATCATGTGGGATGTATTTTCAAGGTTATTTTTGACATCCTGATCTCCTCTTGCTAATGTATGTGTTCATATCTTTTACCCATTGTGGTGTTCAGTTATTTGTTTTCTCGTTATGGGTTTTAAGAGAGCTTTGTATATTCTAGATACTCAGATATGTGATTTGTAGATGCTTTCTCTTAATCTGTAGCTTACCTCTTTTATTCTATTAATACTAGTAATTTCTTTCCCAGAACAAAAGGTTTTAATTTTGATAAAGTCTAATTTATCATTTTTAATAGACCATGTTTCTGGTGTTATGTGTAAAGTTTGGTAAGAGATTTTATTGCATAATTTTGTAAAGGTCCGAAACAAAATGAAATGTTTAAAATATAGGATCTGCATGTGACAAGATCATATGCAGCCATTATAAACCACAGTTTAGAATAATTAGAAACATAGAAAATGCTCATTATACATTAGGTGAAAAACCAGGGATTGCAAAAGTTTTTTATGTCATCTTTCAAAACCACACATAGTTACATTATGTGTATGTGCAAGTAGTATATATTAATATTTGTGATAAAATATGTACAATAACATTAATGATTCTCTGTGTATTAAGAATAACCACCTCAATACTTTTAAATTTTTATTTTTATATACAAAATAAAATGTACTTGTTAAAATTAGCAAGCAGAATTACTTTAATAGAAAATGAATAGTTCATGAATCCATATTTGTACTTAAAGAAATCTATACTTTAAAATGTATTTGCACACACAATCTTTTGAGTCATTACAATTATTTTAAAATGTGATTTATTTGACATATTTCAAGTGTTCACTGTAGGTTAGATGCATGTGTGCTAGAATCACAGTAGAACAGAAATGGCTTAGCCATTTTTGGTATATGATTAATATTTTCAATACTTTTAGGATAGATATAGCACATAATTTTAATTTTACAGTAAAAAATTTTCTGATCCTGTGTATATAAGTTTTCCTGAACATGTATTTTCTTATGTAGAGCAAAATACTTACTTTATGCAAACAAAATGACAATTTTAAAATAAATTTTTAATTAGTAAGCTAAGGATCATGTTACATGTTTATCTAATATGTATATTTAGCCTTATATTACTTGTTATTCAGTACCACTTGAGATTCTACAGTTTAGAAAAATGAAATTTAAGTGTTATATGTAAAATGGATAATGAAGTTACATAATAACAAACATACTTTCCTGTTCTTAAGCCTTTCATTTTTTCTATGAAATGAATACCACGATTATTTTAAAATAATTCTCATTTTCTTCCATAATGATCTACATTGATTTTGGCAGTTGTGGTAGTCCAGATGTATTTGTACTTAGCTTCTAAAATAATACAAGTCCAGATCACAGTCTCAGTACCAAGAAAACTAGCATATAACTGTGCCCTCTAAATTGTGCTAGCTACACCAATTGTGTTATTGTCATGGGAGGCACTAGGGGGCAGAGTGACTAAATGCTGCAGCGAAGGTACCTGAAATACCTGCCTTACTGCAGACAGGTCCTAGCATGCAATGATTTCTGGCTCAGCGTCCTGTTGCCTTCAAACTATAAATCATCAAAATCCTTAGAAGGAACCTCTCCTACAGAATTGCCTTAAACTACTTAAGCGCATTTGTTTCATTCATTATAAATAATATATCTGGGCTTTGCTACTGCAGTTGGGAGCTAGATATATGAAAAATAGTGTTCTACAGCCTTCAAAATTTTTGAGTTCTGGAAATGTAGGTTTTAGACCTTCTTGGCTAACTCTCAGTCTTAAACATGTTCATTTGTTTTAATTTCTTAAGCGTTCGTGAAAAGGAAAAGGCTATACTCAAAGGCTTAAGTTAATTGAGAAACAAATAGAATCAATTAATAAAAATATGGATTAACCTTATAAAGTAGATATAATCTCTATGATTTAGATGATAAAATGTAAGTGCAAAACTTGCCTAAGCTTTTAACACCAGTGTTGAAGATGTTAATCAATAGTCATTTGTTAAAGATGTGACAGTTGAACTGGAATAATAGTTATATACTGGATTGTCACAGAAACTCTACTAAGTAGATATATTTAATCAAATTGTAAAAATACTTAAACTGTCTCTTATGAGAACATTTGGAATGTTGCTGAACTTTCCGGGTTGGTAGAAGTTCTTTTTTAAAAAGACTACAGGGTGAGTTATTTTAATGCTCATTATTGGGTTAATAACATACAAAGCGTAAGCATTGTTTACAATGTATTTAGAAACTGATTATTAGATAGTATTTCCTGGCAAGATATTTATAAAAGTCCAGGGTAGGCATATAGCTGAAATAACCAGCAATTCCGGAAATAGTTCATTATTTAACCAATGCTTAGGGAAATCACACATGTTTTTACAGAAAGCAGGAGGAAAGCATAATAAAGCAACAGGCACTCAGAAGATGACTTAGAAGAACAGAGTATTTATGGAACAAAATTCCGGATGAGGAGGAGAGGAAGAATCTGGATGAAGGAGGAGGGTAAGGCGCCAGAACCACGTGGGAGGCAGAGAGGGTGGGCGCTGGGTGATTTCACCAGGAGACACGCTAAGCACGTCACCTCCCTGGAGTGTGATTTGGAAGTGGGGGAGCTTGTGGGGAGCGCAGGTTGTGGTAAGCAATGTTTTCCAGTTTAGAAGCCATGGGGCAAATGGTGTTGTTTGGCAATAAAGCCGGTATTGGTACTCGGTTGTTTGATGAACAAATACTCACTGAGTACCCCGCCTGAGCACGTGGTGAACGGTACACGGGTGCTCTTGTGAAATCCATAGCACTCCGCAGGAAGCGAACTTCAGGAAGTAGTCAAGACCTGACTTTTATTCAATTATTTTAAATTCAGATGTTATCTTACACCCCATGTCCCTCTGGGATTGAGACTGGCTTGGCTCCCTTAGCCTGGGTCACGTGGGCAATCCAGGGCTATGGCTCAGAGTGCTGCAACTTCCTGAGGGGTTCGTGTTCCGGGATTTGAAGGCCCGGCCTCTGATGAACCCCCTTTCTCAAGCATATCTCACACATCCGGCTATTAGATTTTCAGGGTACCTCACTGAGCCAGACAAGAAGCCCAACCTGATCTTGGACTTCTATCCACTAAAACACTTAACACGAGACGTCCGTACGTGCAGTAGATGAACTGAAGGTTCCCGAAGTTGGAGAGGATTTAGCAAGCAGCAGTGCATACAATGTGAAGATGAAAACTAAACGTTCTTCTCCTAAATATGCCTTTTACTCTCCTGACCACATTTTCTCCTGCCTTGTTGCTAGGTGACATCACTCTCTACATTATAATGTTATATACTGTGTTTTATGTTATGTCATTTGCTCAAGTAGGTTACACATGATACAAATTTTACATATTACAAAACTTATACAATATGTAACCTACACAAACAAGGTATTTTTCTTCAACACAATTGGAAAACTACACGAATCTGGACAGTTCAAAATAGACACATCCAACTTTTTCATGGGAAAAGTTTTTCTGTAAAGTATCTGCTTAAGTGACTCAGAGCCAGAGCTAAATATATTCACATTTCTACCACATGTTATAATGATATGCATTCTATTTTTTCACATGAACATTTTTACATGACTCTACCACGACAATGAGGAGCACATACATCAGTAAAGGTAACAGCCCTCTGAAATTGCTAAATAGGATGTAGACTTTCAACAAAGGCCTTAAATATGTCTATAACTCGCCAGAGATTTTACTCTTTGAAGGCCGAGCTACTGGCAGGCATATTTCACTGCCACTGACATTTTTCACTTGAGAACTAACATATATAAAACCCATTTTTTTTTTATCATGTGAAAAAAAAATCTTCTCTACCTCCTAATACCATACAGCTTTCTCTTATGGCTTTACCATTTCTATTAATGTTGAGTTTACATTTATATTGTATTTGACTAAGGAAATAAGTATTTTTGAACATAACTTTTACTGAAGTCTAATAAGGATGCAGGAAAGCATACACGTCTTAAATATATTTGATCATTCAGAGGCTTGTTATGTGAATCTGCATATATTTGAGTGTTATGTAGTTTTCTAAGTTGCAAATACTTTGAAAATATATGAAAACTAATAGAAAAACTTGAAAAATGATACTATAAAACCAGCATATTAATCAGTAAAGTTCTGCTCCACATAACAAGGTTATAACATATTCTTATTTCAGTGGCTGTAAATAAGTAAACAATATTTTTAACTTCTTGGTTAACAGAGTTGTAATTTCTGTCAGTTTTTAAGAGTACATTAAACCTCTTAAAAGGTACAGTTTGGCAAAGACTTTCTGATGCTTTTAGTTAACAATGATGTTGATGGAAATAATAATATATTCTAGCATTTATTGATGCTAATTGTATGCCAGGAATCGTTCAATACCCTCTGTCTGTATTAACTCATTTAAGTACTGTTGCAGTCTTGTGATCTAGTTAGTGTCATCATCCTGATTGTGCTAGATATTACCTGGACAAATCTCATTCTTCTGTAATTCTAGAGACTATTGTTTTACTCACATATCCTACCTCCTGGGCCACTGAGAAGTTCGATTCTACCTGACAACTACAATTTTTTATGTGTTCATTTAAAGTTTTATGAGACATCAACTTTTAGATTAAGTGTCTAATGTTTTCTGTCCATTATTTTGATTTTTCGTAGACATGTATTTTAGATACCTGTGCATTAGTATATAATGTATAATTTTAGACTTTTTGAGTCAAAGTAATTACTTTAGAGATTTTTTTTTAACTCATTCTATAAAGGGTCACAAGTGATGATGTGAGGTAAAACCAGGCAAACATCTCAAGCTGAGTTAATAGGCAGGGTCAGTAGTAGAATTTTTTCTGATTTCAGACCCAGAACCTCTTTGTGTTATGGTGGCCACTAGTCACTGTGATTCCTCTGACACACATTTATATGTGATGTATAATATCAAGTCACAATTTGCATCCATACAGAAAAGTTCCCTAGGGAATCTGGACAGCTGCTCAGGTATAATATTATTACGTTAGCAAAATATTCTAGGCCAGTTTTGCCAAATTTGTGTATCATACATTAAATCATTGTAAAATTAGAACTTCCTTGAAATTTGGGGGGTTATTTTTTCTTAAATTCTTGTATTGAATAATGTATATATAAAATACAAACCTTAAATTTGTTAAATGTTCTATTTGGCACATTAAACTAGAGGCTCAGAGGAAAAAATTAGATATTGCATAGTGTTTTTAGTCACACTGTGAAAGAGGCTCAAGTAATTTAAAAAATCCACTTGGACTAAACTTTCTTTTTATTATGTAGATGAGACACAACAGGTATTCATCAAATGAAGTAAAGAGTGGTGTAATACATATCCTCTGAGTTCACTAGAATACGAAAACCAATGCTAATTTCCACATACTGAAAAGTAAACACGCCTGCATTATATTACCTCAATGTGTAATTACAGTATTAGACGGGTTGAGTGATTCTTAGCATTAGCTATAAGAATGCTTTAATTAGTGAGAACACAACAGAATTGCAAATCAACTACATTTGTTTAGCTGGGATGAATAAAAACAAAAAAGAATTTAGAGTACATTAATACAATTCAAATATGATGTTATGTTTTATCAATGCAGTGTTAATCATGAACTTGATGAGAACAAGACCTGTTTTGTTCACTACTCTAATGCAAATCCCTGGAATGGTGTTGGCATACAGGAACTACTTGAGTAATATTCCTTGAATATATAAACAAATAAACTTAGCGTCTTTCATATAAGCATTTTTTTTAAAAGATGGGTTGTGCTAAATAATCGTAAATTTATGTAAAAGATTTTCCCCTGCAACTTTAAAATTTACATGTTATGTTGGATGTTTAATCTACACAGTAGAAACAAAAATAATATATGAAAAATAACATATGAGTAAAATGTTAGAAAATGTAGTAACAGGGCCATAAAACTGATTTCCTAAGTGAAGAAAATTACAATTAGCTCATAAATATATGAAAATATGTCAAATATTAAGAATAACAGAATAAAATGAGTATAAATAAAATAAAACACAATTGTATGTTTTATATATAGTTAATAGTAAAAAGGACAATCAAGTTGTACACAGGTGAAATTATAGGTAAAAAAGATTATCAAGTGATTTTGCTGTAATTTGGGAAACTTTCTATACTGTATCAAAATATTTCCTTATAGGTTGGGGTACTGACATGTGGCCTTATTTTGGTCATAAAATAATTTATGTAATTGTAACATATGCCTTGTACAAAACAGATTTCTATTTGAATATTTTTTATTTCTGCTTTTTTCATTTGTTTGTTTTTCTTACTCATTCCTGACAAATGTAAAATCATTAGGAATTATGAGATGGTAACAGTCCTTCTTTCTCAAAACTATTCTCAAAAACTGAATGAAATTGTCAAAGAGGGATAAAAATAGGGGGAAAGTTGGGAGTTCCCTGGTGGTGTAGTGGCTAGGTTTTGGCGCTGTCAATGCTGTGGCCTGGGTTCGATTCCCAGCCAGGAACTACTCCCCCCACCAAAAAAAATAGGGGGAAAGTAATGAATTAGTGAAGGATACATATAAAAAATAAATTTCAAATGATTCACAATTAAAGGAATGATAGTATAATAGACAAATTGCCAAAGAACCCAAGTAAAGAATGATATTAACAGATACTTACCACTTTTCCTTTTTAAGAAACAGTGTAGAAAATCAGTAGAAGGCCTAGAAGAATGCCACTTACCCTTGGAAGGAAGAGGGTTGAAAGTTGAATGGACATCAGCTGCCCAGCTGCAGATCCATAGCAATTGGAATGAGCAGTGCAGCATGTTGCAGAAGTACGAAACCATGCCTGCAGGGTATGAGCACCATGTAAGCAACATTTCAGGTGGTGTCATTTCACTAGTTTTAATGAACATGGCCACCGCTTTCAAATTCTTGATTTGATTCCATATGTCCATACATTTCAAAAAAACTGGAGTAATACTTCAGAATGAAAGAACATTACTGAAAACAGAACATTTCTATTTTTAAAGCAGAAGATAATGTGCTGGTGGCTCAATTTTAATTTAATTTAATTTTGATCAAAAGCATACATAGATTAAGAACTCAGATAAAACTAGAAGACTTATAAGAGGAAAATATTTTCTAGCCTCCCTTTTATTGCCTAGAGATGACTTCTAATTATTTGGGCTAGTTCTTAAAATGCTTTTATTACACTTGTAAGTACTTCTTTTAAAAAAAAAATTTTAGATTTTTGCTATTGATTTACCACTAGAAACATGCAGATTTAAAACTTCTACAACCTCAAGCCTGAACTTTCCTTTTATGATCCTGCTAACATAATTATATCAATTTTTGTTTAAATCAATAATTATATTGCATTTCCTCCCCTGGGTTGTAAATTTACTTGTTGGTCTTCCTGAAGTTAATAACTGCTTTGTTCTCTCTCTTGTATAGTTTCCTGTATATCCATAATTAATTTATCCCCAAACACTCTGATGGAATATAAAACACTGTATTTAATGGTCACATAGATGAGCTAATTTATTTGTTCGTTATTTCTCCCTTGAAGGGAAGTGGTCTGCTGAAGCTGGCTTGAACCTGCCCTTGAGCATCTCTTTCTGAATTAGCAGTCAGTGATGTTATGTTTTCAGCCCCAGCAGAAATATTTATACCACATGAATTAGCAAATGCTATAAAATGGGGTTTCTATTTATTAATATTTATTTCTTTACTTCTCTTGAATGTTGGTTGACGAACATTCATCAGTACACTAACATCTTCCTGCTCAAAGTGGATTATTGCATCTGCTGTAGATGCCTTACCTTTAAACACATTGTAACTTCACCAAGGAAGGACTATGTCATCCATTTTGCTTATATACTTACCAGACACAATACTAAATTATATATTCCATATGTACTTAATGAAATGATTGACAGAAGGAATGAGGAAGAAAAGAAAGAGGGAGGCAGGGAAGGAGAGAAGAGAAGAGAAGTGATAAGTCCCCCACCATGAGACTTTTGAAGAATAATCAGCTGATATTGTACCACTTAATGAAACTCAAAAAAAATTATTTTATGTAATGCAATAAATTTGATGCAGTAACAACTCTATTATAATTACAAAAAATTTATTATTAGAAAGTATTGGTGGTCTTTGGGTGTAATGAATCACTACTACTTTTCTTGGTAAATTATTTCATGTGCTTTTAAGACATGGCACATAAAAATATTAAAAAGAGAAGTGACTCTTGCAACACTATTATATCTTTTTATATTTTAAAAAATATCAGAATGCATTTTTAAATACTTTCTAGTACTCATAACTCTTGTCAAATGAATTGACTGTGTCTCTTCAAATGATTCTACCACAGTTAACACAATTTAAAAATAGTATTGTCAGTCAGAATGAAATTATCTGTAAAGCATAAAATGAACTAAATTTCATCTTTCCAGGAAATGTTTTTCTCCTGATGAATTAAAAAAATAAGTCGCAATAGAATTTGGTAAGGCAAATTAAAATCTATCAGATATATTAATTCATTTTGTAACAAACATCGATAATGATTGTGTTAAATAGACCTATGGAAACATAATGACCTAACTGGGGAAGTATGTTCTAATTCAGGCATAAAAGAAGCCATCCCTGCCTCCTTCCTCTGAGACTTTGTTCACATGTCAGTCTCAGTCATCTGAGATTTCTCGTTGCAAATGAAATAATATAGGACTCAGATGCCAACACTTAGTCAAGATAGCTCTGACCAGTTAGGACTAGAGGTATGTCGGAAATTCATTGCAGAAAAAAATTAAAATAATTGGTAGGTTCTTATAGTAACAACTCTTGGGTACCATTTTGAAATATTTTGTTGAGAAATACATAAAGAAAGCAAAATGTATTTGTATGTGGGGAAAACATCATGCCAAGACTGCATTATTTTAGATTGCAAATTTGTGCACAGCCTTTTTTTATATATCAATCATAAATAATGTATTGTTTAACATCAAGGGTAATCAATTAATTTATTGATTATATAGGAAGTAAATAAGAGATCTGAAAGTTAAATCTACTACATTGTACAAACACACTCTTGAGGTGTATTTTTATGGCATAAAAATGAAACAAATGTAGCTTTAATGTATTTACTTGTTAGTAAGAAAATAATCTGGATTTTGATTAATAATGTAGTGCCACTTTGAATTCAATTGACTTAAGTTTTCAAGGGGTCTCAACCTCTTTATATTAGCCAGCATGCTGACATGGTTTGGTACCTTCAATTAGCTTCATTCAATTATATGAACTTGTGATTAGAAGAGGCCAACTGTCAGCCAATGTTGTAATTAGATCTTCTAAAAATAAGAGATAAGAATATACTAGCATCTGACACTGTCAGTGCATGCCAGTGATAATAATTTCTAAGTTCAAATAAATAAACCTAGTTATGTCAAACTTAGAAAAAAGTGTATTTGAAAACAAATTAGCAGATCGCTTAAACATAATGTTTCCTTGTTTCTAAATGTTCAAGTTTGAATTGCTCAAAGATGCTTTTGCACAATTTTGGTGAAAAAACTTGTGCCTTGTGGTATACATTAAAATTGCTCCTCACATTCAAAATGCATCCATTATATAAATGATTTTTAATATAATGTCTTTTTGTCATGCTGTTTTGTTTATATTTATATAATTTTCAATCTTTTCCTATGACAAATATATTTAAAAGCATAGTCTTTGTTAATGCTATATTTATGAAGAAATTGTAATCACCTCTCTCCTTGCTGCTTCAATATGAAAGATTTAATTTACCAAAATTATTTTAATGCTAATACCATTTACTCATTTTTAGTTGTCATGTCCAAATGTGGAAGAGAGAGAGGTGTGTGTGTGTGTGTGTGTGTATACACACACACACACACACACACACACACACACACACACAGATATGAATATGTACATTTAGATAAACAAATATGATAAATGTGCGTTTATAAAATCATATATTTAAATGCTCCTACAAAATTAATTTACATGAAAATACAATTTTAATACTCAAAAAATTTTTGATTAAATATCATAGAAGTTAAGTGATTCCAAATTAGTTTCTCTTTGCTACAAAGTAAAATATATTTTGTGTAACTGGAGAACTAATAGAAATATAATTATATTAATAAATCAACAGGGTCTAATTTATTGTATATATTGTCCAGTATAAATGGTGACTATTTTTCATGAACATAAGGAGTAATTACTTGCATTTAACTTGCAAGGGAAATTTTAAAAAATCAGTGAATCTCCTCTAGAAAATAGTGATATAAAAACTTAGGTTTTTGAAAATTATTACTTAGTAGCAACTTAATAGCTATTTAAGGACAATTTATATTTACTATTTTTAGCTTATTGCCAACCAATATGCAAAGTTTTTGCATATCTTATCTCATTTAATTCATAGTAGTTTCTATGTATCCTACATAGATGAAGAAATGAGTGACTTAGTAATTTCCCTAGATTTCATGGGTACTATGGATGAAATTGGGTTTTAAAACCTGTAAGAACTAAGGTTTGAAACTCAAAAGCTGTCATTGTGAGTGTTGTCTTTGACTCTTTGAGATACAAATCTACAAACCAGGAAAATCTTTCTCAAGGACCTGGGTGCTGTGCATTCACAGTATAAACATCAGAAACCATGCCACCCTCCTTTCCCTATTTGTGGGAGGGCACGACCCTAAATTACACAAGCACACACGAACAACCACACAAGGCCTAATCACGTTGACCAGCTCTCACCAACTTCTTACAATAGTTTTCCACTAACTCATCCCAGTGACTAAAAACTTTCTTGTCATTTGCTTCAATGGAGTTGAGTTTAATCTCTCTCCCTTATTACAATAGTCTTCAGTAAGCCCCCCATGCCTATAAAATTGGGCCAGTGCAATATTTCTTTTACAATAATCAAGACCAAAACATAGGTTTTTTGTTTTTTTTTTTTACTTGAGTGACAGGGTGAAGTGTGGTCCTCTTTACTGTGATTTTGAAGGCAGGTAGGAAGAGCATGAAATTATTAGAGGAAAGAATTCAGTTAGGGGTGCTAAGTTTGGAATGCTGGTAGCTTTATTGGGATAGTAATACATGTGAGTGAGAAGTTCACGGTGAAGACCTGTGTAGGATGCATGCATGTATGGAATTCTCTGCGTACGAACACTACATAGTGCATGTGACTGAAGGAGGTCAAGAAGTAAGACAGGGAAAAGATAGCCAAGAGAAGGGAGCCCTGCAGGGATCCCTGGGTCCCACCCTTTAGGGTGGAGCCTGGAAATGGGAACAAGCAGAGTTAAGAAAATAAAAGGCAGGTGGAAAAATAGTCCAACAAGAAGATAAAAGCTCATTTATTTTGGTAGGCTCGTATAAAGAAATATCAAATAATTTTCTGGTATTTTACGCAATAACACACGAGCATGTGATTTTTAAGAGTTCACTGTGATTTATTATAATTTTTGGAAGGCACTTCAGAAAAGCAAAATCAAGGTAAACATAGAAGCTATAAATGTCCTAGATGTATTCTTTTCATAGACAAAATAGCAAAAGCAAAAATCTAAGTGCAAAACTATGAGTTGTAAAAAGTAAGAACTAACTCTGAATAAAACAAATCCGTATAGAAAGAATTACAATTTGATAACAATACTCATGTGTTTTCCAAGTTATGTAACTGACTTTTCTAATAAGCACCATTCTGATAATAGCCCAACACTGGTTGTGGAGGAATTTAAAGTTCAAATTTTGTGTCATTAGTAGACAGAGAGAATAAACAGAACTATAATGAAACTACCCCAGATATTCCCCCACATCAGACAACACTGAGGCTCTAGGGATCCATGCACTCCAGAAGCAAAAGAAATCACTAACGTTGTATATCCATTAATTCTGCATGTTATAATTATATATATATATATGTATATACACATATATCTATTTACCATAAGTCTATATAAATTGAGAATATAAAACCATAATTTGCTTTAATTTCTCTTGCCTTATTTATCAAAATTAATGCCCATTTTTTATCTTTCTTTTTTTAATGTTAGATTTATTGGGGTGACATTGGTTAACAAGAATTACATAGGTTCCCAGTGTACAAACCTACAGGGCATCGTCTATATACTACACTATGTGCTCACCACCCAGTGTCAGCTCTCCTTCTACCACCCACCGTGTATTTGACTCCCTCGCCCTCCTCTCCGACCCACTTCCTACAGCTCAGTTGACAGAGCATCAGACTGATGTCACCTTGAGCAGTGAAATACTTTAAATAACCTGCATCAACTTCTAAATAACCAAGCTTCACTTTGAAAATATGTTTAATTATATTAAATATTAAACCAAGCCAGAAATATACTGTGCATATACGTATTTCATATTTATTTCATACATATTGGAGTTGTGTCAATTTAATTTCATCATATTCATTACTTGTAATGTTTTCCTATTCATTTTGACTGCCTGATCACGTTTTCTAAAACTTGGACAGTAGAGACCACATTCTTAATGTTAGTAAGTAGGTAAAATTTTGGCAATTTGATAAATGTATAATTAATCTTGTGATCTGTCTATGTTTCTATCTTTAACACTATCTCATTCTATTTGTATATAAAACAGATATAAACATGTAACAGATAATTTTGCTTTAAATATTTTCTTTCTTTTTATACATATATTCATATGTTATTCATATATGTCATATACATCTAATATTTGAGATAAAACACGTGAAGAGTGGGATTTTGTAAAGGGTCTCCCCTTTTATCCCCTCCCCTCACCCACTGGAATCTCCTTCCAAGAGATAACACACAGTAACGATTGTTCATACTGTTCCATTGGTATTTTAAGGCTGTACTAGTCAGTACATATGATAAATATATTAACTATATTACATATTTATTTATCTTGATATATACATATACATCAACAATAGGCACTAGAAAGAATATATATATTTTTCTCCCATTCTCTACAAATATTAAAAAGTTAACATACTATACACACACAATTTTGTGACTTGCATTTTGAATCTAACAGTATATGGTAAAATAATTTCATATAAGTTTTAATATTCTTTATTTTATTAAATTAGAAACAATATTTTATGGTATAAGCATATCATTATTAACTAGACCTTTATGAATAATTATCAAATCTTATTTTCATTAATTTTCTCTTATAAACAACACAAATAAATAAATTGAATGTAGATAATTTCTCACAAGTACAATATATATGCAGGATAAGTTCATAAAAATGGGAACGCTAGTATGAAGGGTAGTTTAATTTTTATATTTTTCTATGCTATTCGAAATAATAATATGGACTTCCATTTGAAAATATGGGTTTAAAAATTATTAGCTATGTCAAATATGCTCAAGAGTTGAACTAATGAGGTATTTCAAAATACTGCTCTTGAATATTTATAAGGATTATGTTATTAGTTGTTGCAGGAAACATTTGCTTTGCCAATGTTACAAATACACTAGAGCTGTCTGTAAAACTCCAGTCATAAATCTTCTATTTTTCATATTACATGGCAGGATACTTTCTGGACAGCCCTATTGTGACTGTCATTTAAAATATTATATTAACATATGTTTCAATACTACAAAATGCTGCCTATAAAATTATTGTTACCCATTGAATTATAAAAGCTAAATACTATAATTCAAAATAATTATTTGAGGTGCATTCCACAAAGAGTTGAGAGGAGATGAAGTGCTTTTTTATATTTCATCTGGTACCTAACCTCATATTCGAAAGAAAAAGAAAAAAACATTTTTTCAAGTGACTTCTGAAAAAGAACATTATAAAACTAATCTACTCATTTCAATATATAGAGTCACTTTACGAAAACCTAGTGTAAATGAGATTGTTTATGATTTTTTACCCAAATAAAGCTATGTGGTCTAGTTTTCCTTCTAAGCCTGCAGCATAATGAAGTACTTTAATGTTCCATCAAGGGCAAATAGATGGGGAATGTGAAGTGATAGTTTACCCTTGCAAAGAATTGTTTCTTTAGATGATATTTTTGAAAGAATCGGAAGAAATTGCAATGGGAACACATTTCGACAAACATCCGAGGGATCTGTTAAGTGGAGTAACTATGTAAAACACTTGTGATAATAGTTTTGGAAATTTATTACTGAAAGCAAATATTCAGAGAATGCTTGATCAGGCCTATGTCTGTGAAAATTACTTTGTTGAAATCATTTTAAGAAAGAAATGCTGCTCTAACTGTAAAAGATAAATCCACTGTATGTCTCTAATTCAATTGCCAAAGTATTACTATTAATTGTCTGTGATTTACCTTTGCTTCCAGTTTAATTTGTTGTAAAAAAAAAAAAATATATATATATACACACACACACACACACACACACACACATAATGCTTCTACTGATACATATGAATGTGGCAATAAGAACTAAAATTTAAATCATTTATCAATAAGAAGCATCTTAATTCTGTCATGTAATAGAATGCAATATAGTTAATAATAAAGCTATTATAGCTTATTTTAAATTTTTGGATGATCATATTAAATATATGAACTCATTAAAGATGCATATTCTATAGATAAGGGAATATGAAAAATTTCAAGAAATATTAGTTTTTGTTTTCAACTTATTTTAAAATAATGGATTTCAACTTTACAGAGAAATTTCAGAAACCATGAACATAATCTTCCATTAACATTGGGGTTTTTAAATCTGATTCCAAAATAAATTCTGTAGGGATCGTAACTGAATTTCTTATGATCTCATAATCCATCAGTCTTGGCAATTTTTTTTTTGGATTAACACCAAAAACAAAGGGAAGAAAAGCAAAAATAAATAAGTGTGTTTGTATTTATCTATAAAACTTCTGCACAACAAAGAAAGCCTCAACAAAATGAAAAGGCAACATATTGAATGAGTGAAGATACTTGAAAATCCTGTATCTGCTAAGAGATTACATACAAAGAACTCATGTAACTCAATTAAAAAAAACTGATTAAAAGATAGGGAGAGGAATAGACTAGACATTTTTCCAAGGGAGACATACAAATGACCAACATGTACATGAAAAGGTGCTTAAATGTCACTAATCAATAAGAAAAGGCAAAAATCAAAGCCACAAAGGTATACCACCTCACATCTGTTACAATGACTAAAGACAAAGACAATCAGCTTTGGAGAGCATGTGGAGAGAAGGGAACTCTTGTGCACTGTTGGTGGGAATATGAACTGGTTCAGCTTATATGGAAAACAGTTTGGAGGTGCCTCAAAAAATTGAAAATAGAACTACTGTATCCAGAATCCCACTTCTGGATATATATAAAGGAAATGAAAAATAGAGTATCAAAGACATATCTGCGCTCCCATGTTCAAGGTAGCATTATTCACAACTACCAAGACATCGAAACAACCTAAGTGCCCATCAATAGATAAATACCTTAAGCAGATGTAGCATATACATATCATGGACTATTATTCAGCCATGGAAAAGACGGAAATCCTGCCAAGTGGGACAAGGAGAATTGATCTCAAAGGCATACCTTTAATTGAAATGAGTTATAGAAAAATAAATACTGTAGTATCACTTATATGCAGAATCTTTGAAAACATTTATTAAAAATAAAATCAGATTCATAGAGACAGAGTAGAGAAGTGATTGCCAGAGGGTGGGGAGGGTGGGCGGAGAGTGGGGGGAGGCCAGTAAAAGGGTACACATTTCCAGTTGTAAGACGAATAGGGTCTGGTGATCGAAGGTTAAAGATGGTGACTGTAATTGATAACATAGTAGTATGTAATTGAAATTTGCTCAGAGTATAACTTAAATGTTCTCAGCTCATTTAAAAGAAGATAAATATGTAAGATGATAAAGTGTAATAAATGCATTTGTAAGGGGGATAATAAAAATACTTAGCACTTAATGCAAAATCAACTATTGAACGTGGGAAATTCTTCATAGAAGAAAATGAACACAAATGCAGGTATTGCTATATATAATGATGGGTGCTGGGTGAGTGTTGACTCTTAATTTGTAAATATTCATAATAATTCTGAATTAATAAAAAAGGTTATGAAATGTGAAACATCAACATTGTCTAAGAGTTATTATTTTAACCAGGAGTGCTCTAGAGTAAGTGGCTAGCTTCAAAGCAGGCATTTAGTTCTCTATTTAGAAGTTGGTACAAAGCCAAGGAGATTCTAAGTGAAGAAACCAGCCAGAATTCAATGTCTTTTAATTAGGCCACATTGACAAAATTTATTTATAAAATCAAGAAAAAAAAATAGAAGAAAGACAATGGTCTCACAGAGAGAAAGTTGTTGCCTTAAAAGTTATTTTCGTCTGAGTTGAATGCAGAACTAGTATTTACTTTAAAAATCAATCACAATTCTACTTTATATCATAAAGTAAACTGTTTTGCAGAATTTAATAGGATTAGCCTATTGATTCCATCTCTATGGTGCTAGTGGGTATTGCATACCTACGAACTATGGCCTGTTATGTGACTGAGCACAGGAGAAAAGGGATTAATCTGGGAAAGAACAGGCCAATTTCATGGCTCCAGACACTGTTCACATACCTGTGAACTCAATAGTCGTCTTAGGTTAGTAAATGCCAACCAATAAGATAAAACACAATGAAGAAGTAGTCTGTTCTAATCCTTGAAGCTTATTTGAAAAAAACTCAGTTTGGGTCCCTATTCAAAATCCAGACACTGGGTATGAGTGATCCTTTTTGTTGGTTTGTCTACTTCACAGGGATGAAAAAACACTATTGAAGCATAGATTTCAACTGCATATGACTTTAGTAACTTCCGTCGTGTCTTCCTGATCAACAATTTAATCAGACCAGATACTAATAGCCAGCTATTCTAGCTTACTTATAGTTTAAATTAGAGATAGAGTGATGATGTTAGGGTGTTTGGGTGGGAAGAGAAGAAACTAATCATCACTATCAATACCCGCTGCTTTCAACTGTTCTGTGTATGTGAACGTAATTTACTGAAGACTTCTTTGTACCTTTTAATTATCTGGTCAACAGAGTAATTTTCAAATTGTTCATACCTAAAATCATTTGCTTCTGAAGTGTTTCTTACCTGAGTTCACAATGTCAGGGACTTGCATCTGCTGTACTTGAATGTTATAGGGACTTCCAGTCATGAGAGACCTATCTTCCATAGAATTTCTGTTAAAATACATTTATTTGTAAATATGCTCAAATAGCCTTAAGTAAATGGCAAAAGAACCTTACAGTTTTTTTTAAAGAAATTATTATAATGTTTTAGTAAAAAGTATATTTTTCAAAATAATGAGAAGTTAACAGTCATACTGGTGGCTGACGCTTTTCAAAATCATAGCTGTTACACTATTGTCCAAAAGTCAACAATATAAACATTTAATGTCTCTAAATTGCTTTTCTTCCTCCATTTTGTGGCCTTAGCAATGAAGCTGTGCATCTATAGTATAAATTATCTTCAATCTGGGTCTTTTCCAGAGTTTTCTAACTTTCCAAACCAGATTTTCTTGAGAAAATAATATATTGGGCAGAATAAGATGAGTAAAGCTCCCTACCCACCACAATATATGAACAGCCTAATCCTGGAAAGTTGTGAGTTATACCTTATACAGCGAAAGGGACTTTGGAGATGTGATTAAAGAATTTGAGGTGGGGAAATCATGCTGGGTTCTCTGGGTTGGTCCGAAATGTAATCACAAGTGTCCCTGTGAGAGAGAGGCAGAGAGATTGAATGCAAAAGAAAAGCCAGTAAGATGGTATAAACAGAGACTGGCGTCATGTGCTCTGGAGATGGAAGGACACCCTTCTTAGCTCATGAGACAAATTAAAAAAATAGGCCTCTGCCAGACTTATCTTCAGTGCAGAGTTCTTATGTAATTATACAATCCTCTAAGAGACGCACCAAGACAGGATATACCCCTCACTCCTCCAAGTATATTTATGGCCTGTTCCATTCTCCTGGACCAAGATGGAATCTATGTTCCAGGCTGACTGAAAACATGAAAAAGTGGCGATATCAAGTGTGTCGGAAGAAACATTCAAGGAAGCTTCTGCAAACACTTATGTTTACATCTGTGTGGCCAGAGCCATGACGTGGCCATAACTAGCTACATGGCAAGCTAGTCAACGGATTGGCCCTACACTGGGTGGCACTAGGCTGAGTGAAATTTCCTATTGCTATGAGAGAAAGGGGACCAGATTCTAGAGGATAACTGCTGGTTTCTGTCGCGATTCATTCTTCTTTATCATAGGAAATCCACTTATGGTATATAAACATTTATTCCCGTGACAAAGTAAGTACAACAGATACAAATGCATTATTCGTGTTATTTAACATTTGTTAAGTGACCTGTCAATAGATTTCAATAGTGTAATTAAATCAGCCTCAGAAATACTAGTTTGTGAAAAAAATTCACATAAAGCTAGATTTCTCTGAGAAGTGTCTACATACCACAAACTGATTAAATATATACCTATATTTTGTTTTCTGGTGATATACTCAATATTCAAACTTAAATGACCTACCTTATTGATGAAGATTAATATACCACATCCTGAAAGATATTTTTGACTTGGTAATTTCTCATATTCGGTTATGATACATGCAGAAATTTAAAAAATAGAAATTTATGAGAGTAATATATTAAAATAGTTAATTGGTCCAAAACAAAAAAATGTTAATGTTACATTTCCCTAGACTGACCTCTCAAGAAATTGATTAATAATCATTTCAAACACAACAATATAAAAGTAATGGGTATGTAAGTTTTCCCATCTGCATTTTTCAGTAAGTGAAGGCTAGTATAATCAAGGAGAAGTCATTATGTGAATTATGTGATGTCTACCTAAAACACTTTTCTACTTGCACCTATGTACATCATTTACATTTTGCGTATCTTACATTTTCTACACACGAAAGACTATTAACAATATTTATTTCTACCCTACCTGGAAAATACACATCAATTTATATACATATTCATATGTTTTTTTGTGTGATCAGAAAAAGTCCCCCCCAAAATTGAAACTATGAACTTTGAAAGCATATTTTTCACATAAACAGGTTTAGATTATACTAGAATCACTTTATGATAAGAATAATATATAATATACTACATTAATGAAGAATTTCTATGGCGACTATTTCCAGCTAATACTATTTAGATATTTCCTTTGTAGACAACATAAATACAACTGGTATGGACATAACTTTTGTATTACTACTAGATATTTATTAAACTAATAGGTTATCCTGGGTTTGATTTCAATTTAATGAAAATAAATTACAGAAAATCATCTTCCTATCAAAATTCTAATGACAAAATTAGCCTTGATCTAATTGGAGAATGCTTTCAAGAAGGCTTGGAAAAATAGAATGATCTACTTGGCAGTCTTTAAATGTGATTATATTAAATGCATAGGAAACTATGCATTAGGAAGAAGTGTACTTTCTACTTCTTGTTTGCAAATTATTTTATTTCATGAGCAAATTAATAAGCAGTAATTCCATTCATATTAAAAAAATAAGTCAGGAATTTAGGGCAGAGAAAGATGGTGATTGTTGTGTGACTATTTAGCTTACAGTTCTCTACAGGCAAAACCAAAGTTTGTTAGTTTCAAATGACATATGCCATTACTTTCCTCATTTATTTTGTGGATTATGCATTAGGTTCAAATGTTCTTGTAAACTACATGTGCATAAAGAAGCCATTGAACTCAGTACAGATGTGGGAAATCCAAATGATTTGTATATCTAGATATGCTTCAAAATATTTTGAAAAATAGAAGAAGAGAAAGAATAGCAAATAAATTTGCCTGACTCTTTACTTCTCCACGGTATGTCCCATATGAATATTATCTGATTGTTCAATCATGGCTGTGGCTGCCAACTACAAATTATTTATCCTAGGATGTGCTATGGAGATTATTATGGTGACTATAATATGCTTTTATTTATATTTTAAAGGAACATCTTCTTGAACTTAGCATTTAGAACTACTAACATAGAATTCTTAGAAATACCTGAATCAGTTTTATTTTACTTTCTTAACAACAAAATAAGATGTAGCTTTTTCAAAGTGACTAAGTACTTTTTAAAACCTCATCAGGTTTAATATAAAATAACTAAATGTTACCTTTCCAATGCATGCAATTAGTATTTATGAAAATACATACATATGATTTAATATAATGACGTATAGTACAATTACCACCAAAGGGAACAAAATAATACTCATTGGTTGTAATTTGCTAGCCACAGCCAGAAATCCATCCTTACTCCTTCCCAGAGGGATGCATTTAATTGCTCTCTAAGCTAAAGTAAGTCACATACATACATTTTATTTCTCTAACTAGTGCTTTTGGGGTTCAAATAATGATGGTTTCTAGTGTCAAATGGCTGGTATTTATATAATACTCAGCTTCTCACCAAGTACTGAGTAAATACAATATCCTAACAGCAAATGCAACATTTTAAAAAAATGGCAATTGTTGCCCCCGAGTCTGATTTGAGACACCACTCAAAAACCATCATGAAATACACTGCTTCGTATGTGGTTTCTTACTGTAAGTTGAATTTATTCATAGTTTGTTTTTAAGGTAAAGGCATTCACAAGATTTGTAGCAGACACATGCACAATGAATAGTCACTGTGTTGTATTATTAGGAGAGGTTTCGTTGGGCTCATGGCTCCCTTTGATTAACTGCCATTGGAGACATAGTTTGTGACAGGGCTGTGTCACGCCTCTGTGTCACCGTGTTTCATGGAGTTACTGGTAGGCCTTTAGGGAGGATAAGTGTATAAACATTCACTTAACAAGAGATGTATGGACAAGCTGTGAAAGTAATGACTAATTGACTGCCATTCGGGATTTACTTGGAAAACTTTTGACTCCAGCTCTCCCTCACGTAATGATGAATGATGGTTTTTTTTTTTTTTTAATCTTTTTTTTTTTTCTCTAATAGAAGGAAATGGCGAGCTCAGGCCTGGAACCAGCACTCTGAGATGTGCCTAGAAGTCACAGTGGTTACTTTAGTAAAAATGAGCAAATAGAGACAGTCTGTAAGCTTTCTCACTTACTTTCTTGACCACACTCCTTGGTGAAATTAAGAAATTAGGCCTACTTAAAATACACGGATTTCTTTCTTTTGCAGAGAGTGTTAAAATAGCAAAGCGAATCAAAGCAAATATGGCTGAATTTCAAATATTCTAATTCTAGAGGGGCTTGTAATTGGTTGTAGAAAGTGCAGTTTCTGTTTTACGTGATTTGTAATTTATACCATATTCTGTCTGTCAAAGTGTCAAATGGCCAACTGTACACATTTATTTTGTTCATCTTCATGGTCTTGTTAAAAAAAGAATTAAATTTACTATAATTAATTTTCTCAATAACCATAACTATCTCATCAAGAAGTCAAGTCCTCACTCTTACATTTTGGTTCCCTCTGCCCAAAAACAGTGCAGAGTAATTGGAGCCAAAAGAAAAGGGGATTGAGGAAGCATGGTTGGGATTAGTCATGGAAACTTTTTAAACCTTAAAAAAGATAAAATTTAACATTTATTTATAACTTTTAGACTGCATTTCTTTAAGTATTGAACTATCACAGGATACTAAAATGTTAGTTTATATTTAAAATTATCAGTACTCCACTGTATATAACTCAGGTACAAGTGCCCACACTTAGGAAGAAATACAGCCGACAGCGTGAGGACCTGTAACATTGCCTTATGGTCTCGCCCAAGCCCATGGTGTAGCTTCATGAACTTATTTTGGGTCCAAGGAAAGAAAGAATGAAGTTTTTAAAAGTTTGTTTAGGTCCATCATCTCAGCTTCATGACTCAAGTGAGGCTGTGATTCAGGGACATAAGCAGCAGGAGAGAAAGATATTGTGCGATTTAGTGGCTTAAATAGAGAATGTTAGTTTACAATCTTCTTTCCGCTCACTTCATTGGTCTCATCAATTTAAAGAACTCAGTAGTCCACTTCCCAGTGCCCACATTTCAGAACGTCTTCGAAGTCATCGGTAGGCTGCATGCGGCTTTGGCTGCTGCCCCCATTGGTGCCTCGCTGACATTACATGGCAGGAATTGGCAAGAATTGGACATTTCTGGTCATAAGTCCAAGAGTAACACAAAAAGGAGATAAAGATGAAAGACCATTATAAAATGTTATATGCTCTAACAGTGAAAAAAAATAACATAAATTGGAGAGGAATGAAGGGAAGTAGAATGAGCTCATCAATTGCCCATAGGTGAGAAGCAATTAATATTTATAGGTGACAAAATGAACAGAAGTAATGCAAAGGTGGATGAAAAGAGATAAATGTATTAATGTCAAAAGCTATGAAAGAAATGAAATTTTATCCTACTGGGAAGGTAATCAGGTGGCCTCTTGCATTCCATACAAGCAAGCAGAAGACAAGAGGCTTCTGAGTGAGAGACAATAGACTGGACAGTATTACAGCCACTGGCGGAAGATATTTCTTGTTTCCTTTGCCTTGCCAGGTCCCAAGTAGGTAATATTGAGAAGGAAGGGCACAGGTGGACACTGCACACACAGGAGATTCATGTCACAGCTGAGGAACCCAGAGTTTAAGAAATCTCAACCTTTGAATGTGGGCAGGTGGAAAACCTGCTCCAACTGTGCCACAGATGGAGGCATAGCTTATTGTCCTGGTCAGGAAACCAATATGCCCTCATCCCTGAAGGAAGTCACTACCTCCATCTTCTAGATGGTTTGCAATGCAAGTGTCCTGAACAGATACTCAAGAACAGAAGCTTATACAGAATTACAGAACTACCCTCAAGTGTTGTTTCCCAACAAGTAGGACAAAGGAAACCACTAGAAAACAATGATAAGGGTTCCAAATAAGTACTAACAAAATGAAATGAATACCACTATCAATAAAAACAGGCCAGCATGTGGAAAATACCATATAAATACAACACAGAGGAAATATGAAATCAAATGATGACACATATGAGACAATATATTATAAGTTATGCCACTAAATGTCAATAGGATTATTCCTTCTTTAAAAGAAAAATATTTTCAAAATGGCTTGCAAAGAAAAATTCTCCAGTATGTTTATAGAAAATATATACCTAAAAAAATATTGAAGCAAAGAAGAAAACAAAGCGATATACCAGGTGAGTATAAACCAAAGAGAAATAATATCTGACAAGGTAAAATTGACAGCAAAAAATTCAACAAGAGACACTGCATAATGCATCAGCACAATTTCCATAATGAAGATATGACAGTCACAAATATCCATGGACCACACAAGACAGCAGTTATTTTAAAAATTGACCAGAATGACAAGAAGTTAACAGAAGCCCAATAAATACAGGTGACGTGGACATGTCACTCCTGGACTAAGATAAGTCAACTGGTCAAACGATAGGTAAGAAGCTATAATTTTATAATGCATCCACTGCATAACCAATAAGGTAAGTTCTATGGATGTAGAATGAACTTTGTATCTAGGTAATAAACTGTATAGTTTCTTTTCAAATGCACATGGAGAGTTCCAAAGTGGTAGTGGAGTCATGATAATATAATTATTTTACTCATGTTCATTAATGAAAGTAAAATATTTTATTAAAGTAAAATATTTAAGAATCAATTCATTGCCTAACTCTGTGCCAATATTAATAATGCCCCTTCTTCCTGTCAGGCAAAGTTGTAGGCACTGCTGTGGCTGTGTCACCAATTTCATGTATCTTGAATTCAATGTTATGCAAACTCTGTGTATTATTTCCCTGTTTTAGCTCTCCACATTCATTAACGTAACATGATTACGTATTGTTTTGATTCAGTTGCTAGGTCCAAGAGATACATTAACACACAAATATACACACAGAAAACACCCAGATCAAAGACTATTTTAATCAACAATATTTTTTCATTTATAACTGTCCAAGCAAAAAAAAAAATTAGATTGCTCAATGACTGCTTCACATACTTTCATAATTAAAAATAATTCCAGAAAATGGATCCTGTGAAACAAAAAGTAACGGAAAAGCACTCAGGAGAGATTTGGGGTACAACTGAAATAAGTGGCAGAATCACTGGAGGGAAGGGAAGCACAAGGATGGTGCCCGAAACAGGGACATGAGAAGGTGGTGAGACCGGCCACGGCGCTGCCTCCTGAGTGTTGCCTTCTGTAATGCATCCGCATGTCTTTTTCGGATTTTATGATTTTAATTTCATTTCTAAGCAGTACTGCTGAAGCAGAAGCTACATCAATATCAACGAATGGGTAGTACGCCTTTTTTCAATTACATTTTTTCAGCCAGCCTTTTCTGAACAGGAATAAGCTGAGACGTCTGAACGTTCGCAAAGAAATCGTAAGCAGTTCCTGGAAGGCTGTGCTCGTGCAGACCTCCACAGTTAAAGAACAAAGTAGATTTTAATGTAATTAAATCTATTCAATTAGGATCATTTATAGGATAAGGAAGTAGCAGGGCTAAAAGCAATGGAAAGATATTAAGAAACAAGGCTCTCTTCATGAATATTTTATGTATTAGGAAGAGAAGAAAATAAGTTGCCTGTTAATTTATAGCAATTTCCAATTTTTTAGGATATATATATACATATAACCAATAAAAGTATAAATAGCCAATGCAGTACTAAAATAAATGTCCACATCAATATAACCCTATGAAGCGACAGCTAGTATTAACTTGAGAGCAAATAAGAATGGAACTTAAGTTACCTCAGAATTTTAACTTTATTTTCTTTTTAAATAATTCAGAATAAGGGTTCTAGCCACTGTTATAAACATGTGCATCTTGTACTCTTATTACTTCTTTTATTACATATTATTAAACATAAAAGAATGTATTTATCCAGAAGAAATATAAAAAAAGTCACTTAATCCCACACAATGCAAAATAGCATCGTAGGTATTTGGAATTTGGGTACGGAAAGCACAGGCGTTTGGTCGATCAGGTCCGAGAGCCGTGCATCCCCTTTAGGCTGATCCAAATTACGTGGCTTACCTGTCCCGTTCTGCTCATGATTTTTTATGTTTATCCTATGTCCTTGGTTGAAAATCACTGACCTTAACTTTTAATATAATGAAGAAAAAAGATCGAGATACAGGTGAACCCATCTAATTATAGAAATAGTCCATCAGTGGTTGCCTCGGGCTGAGATGTTAAGTGTGGGGAGTGATTGCTAACAGACGGGGGGTTTTGGGGGGGTTGATAAAGCATCTGAAACCTACATTGGGGCGTGGTTCCACAACAATGTGAATATAGTAAAAGCCATTCTGTTGTACATCTTTTATTGGTAAATTTTGTGGTATGTGATTTATAGATGTTTAAAGGTATTTAAAAATATATTATTGTAAGTAAATAATGCCACCTTGGAGTTTTGTGACAAGAAATGCAAACTACTCTGGGAGGTAGAATATTATTCTTCAGCTCTTGCTGTCTTTAATTAAAATAAAAATTTTAGTTAGAAAAATCTTTGAAATAATTTATGGTAATTTCCTTCTTTTATAACAAAAAAACTGAGGCCCAGAGGAGTTAAGTAACCTGTACAAACTATTAAAGGCCATTTAATAGCAAAACTTACCTCACATTGTTTAGATTAAATTTGGTAATGACATTTGTAATCTATAAAATGCTATCACAATGTATTTTATAGTGGTATGTTACAAATAATATTATATATAATATATAATATAAAATATCTATAATGTTTTATTATTACTTGTGACTCTATTAGAGTGAAGCCTAACTGGTTTAATATTCATTATTTTTGAGCAGAAGAGATTATGATGTGAATTGATAAAATTTCCATTTATATTTCTCTTATCCCTTCCTATTCGCCTTCTACCTCTACTCTGAACTTTTTGCTAGTATTTGGAAAGTTCCTTGGAAGCAACTTTGGATCTAGAGTATTATTTGATTATTTTAAACTATATTTTTTAGAAGGAAATAAAATTTCTCTAGGTTTAAGATAATATAAAAATCAATAGAGAATACATTAGTCTGGGGTTGGTTTTAAGAGTTCTCACATGGATCAGGGGGCCAACGTGGTGAACTGAGTCTCCTCTTCTTAATGGACTTTTCCTTATGTTATTTAAAGTACTCACGGAGAATTAATCCGTGTTGTGTAGAACATTAAAGGAATGGATCAATTTTTCCCTCAAAGGGGATTTCAAATAACTCATATAACCTTTGCCTTTTTGATTGTTCAAAATCCTAAGGCATCTTAGTGGGTCTCTTGGGGTTTTTTTTCTTCTTTCTTTTCAGTACTTATGTTAGGGTTGGTTTTTGCCCGGGGCAAGGACCTAACAGAGGAGACACAGTAATGTTTTAAAAGTACAAGAAACTAATGTGCATTTTTAAATCCAACATTTGAAGGATTATTTTCTTCTTAAAGCTGAATCTAAAGAAAATTTGGAGAACTGAAAATGGTAAAAATTAAGATGCTATAAATATTTTTTAAAAGGATTTGTCTAAATTCATGTCTCTTTTTGGCCATAATAATCACACTCCCTGTTTCCCTGAAGAATCGTTTCCTCAATTTTGCTTTATTTAACTATGGGAACATATGAACATTCTTACCAATATGGACATACTTCCACCCATATGGCATTTCTAACATTCATGAAAAGATACATTATATTACTACTCACCTGTCTAGGTCATTTTGCCATGTGAAGGAAAAAATTTGTCTAGTTGATAGAAACTTGGCCAAACTTTTTAGAAAGATCACTAAGAAGTGTATTTTCAGATTTTATTCCTAGTCATGATTGAAGAGGCAGTCTCAGCTAGATTGGGGTCTCCACACTACCTTTTTATTTCTACGTATCTGGTGCCAGAGTGGAGAGTTTTGAGATAATCGAGTACAATCTGAAAAATGGTAAGTCACATGGGGTTAACAGATTTTGACAATGTTTTTGAGTGATTCTTTTTATCGTCAGATACAACTTTTAGAAAGACATAAAGTTATTAAAACTATTTAGCTTTCTTTTCAAAAATTATTTTTGAAATATTATATTCTCCAACTTCCTACTTTAAAAAATCATCCCAAATACGCTCATATATCAATAGTAAAATCATGTATTATTCTTTAGTCTCTGTTCTAGGAATTACTGCTATTACTGTAGGACTGCCCGACTGAAACCTCATCAGATTTTTTAAACTGCTAAATTTCCTTCTTTCTTGGAAAACCACACATATTAATAATATTCCATTATTATTCTTTTGGTATCTTTAATCTGTAGTGATGTCTACTCCCATTGCTGATATTGGCCATTTGTGTCTTCTTGCATTTTCTAGCATTGCTTGTCTAGAGGCTAATTGATAATAATATCGATAGTGTCAGTTTGAGTCCTCTTAAAAGCAAACACAAAGATGGGATTTTTTGTGCAAAAGATTTCTCATAACAATGCCCATGAAGGAGAAAAGACGCGGAAGGACTAGAACTTGGCCAGGAAAACTGCCAGATCACCGTGCAGCAGTGACAGCAGGGAAAGAGGAAGTGGAGGGAAGGCTGGCTGGGAAGACCCTCCAGCACAGCACAGCTCTCCGGAAAGTTCGGCCTGTGACAGTGGGTTTCTCTTGACCAACCACTCCTATAC
>PVJL010006723.1:0-10000 GCA_004026885.1 Lyroderma lyra | reverse complement strand
TGTGACTTTTCATCCAATCGAACACCGACACATGGAGAAATGACTTGGAAATGATATAATAGAAGGACAGTTCAAATTTGTGACCTAAAACAGTCACTGTGATGCTACTGTATCATATTTCACATAGAGAAGTTACATGTAAAATTGGTTGCTCTACAAAAATCATAAATGTATCAAGGATATAATATTCTGATCTATGTTATTCAATTAAGCTTAGCAAGGACTACCTTTCCATTTTCAGGACAAAATCAATCAAATAAATGGTTGGTTGGTAGGAGTGCCTGCTTGATCAGTCTCTTGGTGTAAGTTTATTTGAATCTTTGTTAGTTTTAGAGAGTTCTTTTGCAATCATGAGCTAATCAGCATCCTCCTATTTCTATTATTTTAACTTTTGAAAAAAGTTATCTAAAAATATGAATAAATAGCACTTTTAATAATTATGATAGGAATTCTATCATGCAGAGGTATTAATAAGTGAAAATGCTGAGATAGCATCTTACTATTAAAATGGCTCACCCTGGAGTTCCCTGGTGGTGTAGTGGCTTAAGGCTTCGGCGCTGGCGCTGTCAGCACTGTGGCCTGGGTTCGATTCCCAGCCAGGGAACTACCCACATACAAAACAAAACAAAAATGGCTCATCCTTTCTGCAACTTTAATACACTCTTTTCCTCCCTGCCATGACTGAATTTGGCTAATTAAGACCAACTGCGCACAGGGCCAGTTGAATTCGTGACAGGAGGCAGTTAGACTTGACCAGATCAAGTGAGAATTTTCACAGATTTTTGTAAGTTTATAATATGACTAAATCTGTGTGACCATTCAAAGAAAAATGTTGACATAAGAAAAATATTTACATTGTAATATGCTTGAAATCCCCCATGAATTATTTAAGCCTTGTTTCATATTTATTTGTATGGAAGACTGAAAAAGTTTTATAAACTAAAAATGACAGTTGGTGTCATGAAAATGGGAACTAGTAATTTCAAATGCTGCTCTGGCTTCAGTGTGCTGTTGGCTGACTTTATCTCATCGTTTTCTTTCAGTCGAAGTAATGTTTGACCCAAGTGAGATTTATTTTATAAATGTGCAAATCAAATGAGGGAAACATACAAATATTGTAAGTACATGTGTTGCTCTACTCTATGTACCTTCCCAAAATTCACAATTTTTATATGTGTAGGAAAAAAATAAATTTTTCTAATGAGCTAATTAAAAAAAAAAACCTTGCTTCTTATTTTTCCTAACTGCATGACTAATGCATTAGCTTGTTCTGTCATTCTACTTTAACATATATCTCAATAAAAGTTTTAGCTCCACAGGTCCAGCTGGCACTCAGCAAGGCCAACATCAGTTCTTGCCGGGTCAGACCCCTCAGTGCTGCTCACCATCTGGTCTCCTGGCTTCCTGTTCGCCAACCTCACTGCCTAACGGAAGGAGAATCACGTTATCCCTCAATGGTCTTCACCCTTCGATGGGACTTTCGGAAATGGACTCAGAGTCTCGACTCTGTCCTACAAATCCCGTGACCCAGATCCTGGCTCATCCTACACCTTCTCTCTGACCAGTCTCCCTCTCCACCCCGTTGCTCTCAGGCACCCGGCCCTCTCTGTGTTTCTTGGTCACGTCAAGTGCGCTCATACTTCCAGTTGCACTTACTGTCCCCTCTGCCTGCTTGTTTCTTCATACTGGTGTCAGCTCAGTCACCATCTCCTCTGAAGGGCTTTTTTGTACCTATTATCTAAAGTGCCAACCCTGGCCATTTTTTTATTCCTTTAACTTTGCCTATCTCTTTGAAAGGTGTGTCTGATAACCCTCTGAATGTGTGCTTATTTATCTGCTAATTTCATTCTCCTCTTCTCTTCTCTGTCCCTCCAGCACACAGACGGTTCTAAGAAGTTGATAGAATGAATGAATATGAAATACCAAGATGACAAACAATTCAAGGACTCCTAATAGTGGAAATGAATTAATTAATGTTTTGAATCATTTAGGGGTGAGACTTCTAAGAGGATGTCAGTAATGGTCAAGAATATTATAGAAACATTAAATTTGGTAATTCTTTGTTATTCATGCAAAATGTGAAAACTTCCTATTTTATTGCCAATGTGTTTAATTCTGAAATTAAAAGGTGTTTTCACAAAACTAGGGCTGGCAACATTTTTTGAAACATGGTGAACTCAATGTTATTCTCTTATACTTAATAATTATGTAATAGTATTTTTAATAGTTTAATTCTTATAGTCATCAGGTTTTCTTTTTTCTCTTTACCTGGTTTATTCAATGAGCACCATTTAAAATTATGTTTAAAAGTATATTTCCACATAAGAAAAATTGGAAAACCATAAAAAAAAATTATATTGTTTGTATTTTATTCAGTTCATAGTCAATTGTCTAACTGCATTTAGATTCAAAATTTTAAAAAGCAAAATATTACTTTATCCATAAAAAGAGTATGTTTTAAATTTTTGGATGAGTATCTGAAAACATTGATGGAGAAATAGGTTCAGTATCAGAGACAGTAATTAATAATATCCTTTACTTGATTACCATAAAATAGTCACACAAATAGTAAAGAGGTTTAGTAAGATACACTACTAGTACTTCATTATTCTCTGTTATGAGAACTCCGATGGTCAACAGAAGGAAATAAACTTATGTGTTGTTTTGAGTGTGAAATAGTGTTATGTGTCCGCAAGTACAAATAACATGGATGTTATAATAAACAGGACGCATTAAAAGATTTCCTATTGCAAGATTAACTCGATTAACTCATCAATGAATTAGAGATAGAGTTAACTGGATTGTTTTTAAGGAACAAACAAGGAGATAAACACTATAGAATCAATACATGTAATTAAACTTGTTGCATGTTACAGTCATTAGTTTCATAGTTTAATAGATGATGGAGACTTCTATTGGAACTGAATCGAATGTGCCTGTTAGTAGCAATGGCAAATAATATAAGTACAAGGCTGTGTAACAGAAACAAATGAAGTGTAAAGTAACGTAATAGAACAACATGACAAGTTAATTTTTTTTGCTGTGCAGCAATGTTCTTGGAATTGAGTAGATCATAAACAAAAAATTCACTTTTATATCTGATACTTTCATGGGCAAAAATGTAATAAATAGATCATATAATCTGCTGTCTGAAGTTCTAAAAATCAAACATCAGATTCCACAGCTTTTATGTACAAGCTTTTGATTCATTTATCTGACATAATTAGAACAACTAAAAATCATCTATCTTAAACTGAGTATTGTTGCAACTCTCTTTTATAGCTCCTCTCCTCATGTGATAGAGGTTATTTATGCAGTATCTTACTAAAAATATGGAATGCTTCCTGAAAATATGCCTAGTTAAGTCTTCAATTTCTAAACAGTTTGTTTTTTTATTGTAGTAAGTTTAATTAAATTTATAATAGTTATAATAACAAATCGAACAAACCAGGAGTACCCATAAAATTATAAAAGTCAGTACAAATTTGAGAAACTCAATGCTGTAACAGATCTGATATTTAAAGAAAGAGAACAAATATAACAAGCAGAAAAGACTTTAAGAGTAATGTAATAAATAAGATTGTAAATAGAGGAAATGACATTCATCTATTAAACAGAAATAGATGCAGTAAGAAAGAAATCACCCCTTTTCTTTTAAAAAGTATAATATTAAGTTAAACAGGAAAAGAGACTCTAATTCAGATCAAATGTGTGACCTGAAAGATAGAGTCAAGGAAGTTTCCTATCACATAGAGTTCAAGGACAGATAAGAAGTAGAAATGAGAATTCAGAGGAGTAGTGAAAATATCTATCAATTCCAATATTTATTGGCCTAATAGGAGTTCCAGATGGAGATACTTTGAAACCAAAGATGATATTCATCAGTCAGCTAGTTCACACATATTTGTGCCTACTTTCTTACAATCCATGAATTATGCACTGGTGACAGTCATAATAAGGGAGAAAGACCGACAATAATCATAGAAGAATAGATTGGATCATACAGGATTATGTAAGTAATAACTTAGAAGATAGTGTGATAGAGAATGGTGGTGTTGGAATGGCATGGCTGGGATTACATTATGTGAGACAATCAGTGTTGTGAATGACATTTGAGTAAAAAATAACATAAATAAATATGTTATAAATGCATATACACATACACGTGGAAGGAGATCGTCCTATGGATTCTGGAGCAGATGAGGTCAGAAGTTTAAGCTCTGCCAAAGGAATGCGGGTGGCAGGTCTGAGAGAATGAGAACCAGTGGGCTGGGGGGCAGGGAAGAGGATGAAATCAGAAACCACGCGCAGTACCTCACTAAATGGAAACTGTCGGCCTGGCCCACAGAGATAGGAGTTTATTAGGGTTGAAATTAGAAGCCTGAAGGAGATTTTGGTTTTATGCTTTAGAAAGATTTGATTCTGCTCCATGAGAATCATTTTCTACTATAAATATATTTTTTTATTGTTAGACTTACTGGGGTAATATTGGTTAGCAAGAATTATATAGATTCCAGGTGACCAAGACATGGGAAAACCAAAGTGCCCTTCAATAGATGACTGGATACAGAAGTTATGGTACATGTACACAATGGCATTTCACTCAGCTATAAGAAAAGATGAAATACTGCCATTTGTGACAACATGGATGGACCCTGAGACCATCATGTGAAGAGAATAATTTTCATTGGTGGGTAGAGATGCTGCTGCAGCATTAGGAGGTGAAACCGAAGAGGAGAGCCATTAGCTGCTGAACTCGTCCAAGTAAGAGATGATGGTGACTGGCCAGTGCAAGGCTGGAGGTGACAGTGCCTGTGGGCCTCGTGGCGATGACTTCCTGAAGCCCAGGGTAGTCCCAGCTTTGTCCCCACCACCTTCCTGCCCCCACAGGGAGTCAGGTCTCTTTGGGTAGTCTTATTCCACTGACACCCATTGTTTATGGATTCTATAGACTCCATGTTAGTTTCCATTTGCAAATTACCCTTGTCTCTAGGGCCTATCCACAGACTTTGGGTCTGAATTTTATACAGAAAAACTATTTTCATAAAAACTTGTAAGTTAAATAATGTTCTCATCCAGTTTTTGCTCAGAAACAGAAGTTAGAAATTATAAAATGAAAGTGGAAGTATGAAATGGTTCATTAATCAGCAGCTAAATATTTTCAAATCTACTGTTACCCAACCAATTTAAGTAGATTTCTATTTCTATTACAGAGACATTTCTCTGGGCCTGTGTACATCATGAACAACTTTAGAGTAATAAAATTTTACAATTTTCATCTAATATCCTATTTGTCATAAAGTGAACAAGAAAATTCACTGAATTTTAGATAAAAGATTAATAAATTACATTACTTTTAAACATCATTACTAAAGAACCTAAGAAAAATAGAACTTTCTTTGTAGCCCATGCATGACCAGTAGCTAATTTGTCAAGTTTATTGTGTCAGAGTTGTGCTTTCTGGGTTTCAGAAGCAATTAGATCAAATTAAATGGTTGCTGAATTGCATTAAGTTGGGGGAAAGTTTTCTGAAGAATTTATTGAAGACCAAGAACAAGCAGAAATTCACCTGCTAAGCTGGGTGTTATGGACATTGCTTTGAAGGAAGAAGGTTAAAATCTATCAAATGGCCTTTTCTTTCTAATACCCAAATGCTGACGTTAGTTTAGGGTATATCCTGTCTCTCTCCTCTTCCTTTTCAGATAACACGGACAAATATGCCTTTGTGTTGGGACTAATTAGTTAAATTGCAGGCTAATCTACTCCAAGAAAGGAGTCCAAAATAGTGACCCACATCTACAGAAAGGTATTCCATCACTGTTGAGCATTTCGAGGAAGCAGTTGCTCCTGGCCCAGCACCTGCCTCTCTCTGTGTGGCTTTAGTTGCGAGGCCGAAGAACTCAGTACCGTTTTCTCTCACACATATTTCCGTGTATGTACTTCATTTACAAAAATTAAAGAGTCTTGGCATCTGTCCATGTATTTCAGCAATGATGCTGTAGGCTGAAGAGGCAACTGCTAAGACAAACCAAAGATTTAGCATTCTTCAGTGACAATAATCTATAGTGCTATCAATGACCATGGAGAACATTCTATTTCACCAACACGTGGAAGTTCTCAAATCATTACTGATAGACATTGGGATTTTCTAATCAAGGTTAAGTGTCTGAATATTTTTACCTAACCTATTTGGAAATGGCTAACTATATTTATATTACCCATAGATATTTATATTATAAAATAGTTATAATACAATGTGTCCTCCTTATAAATGAATCAAACATAGATTTACTATAAATTAAGCTGAAAAATGTCAATTTACTTGACTTATTAATGCAGAGTGAAAAGTTTTAAAACTGTCACATGTATATTCCTGGTGCTTATACATGTATAAGGATATATATGTAGTCTCTATTCATTTTTATTTTATTTTATAGAAGTATTTTCTGATTAAATAACAATTAAAATACAGAAACAAATAAAAGGTTAATGTTCTTTTTTACATGTTTTTCTCCTTTCCTCAACCCTGATTTGGAAGTTCTCCTCAGAAATTTTTGCAACTAACAGTTTTGTATGTATGCTGTTAGAATATTTATATGCCCTTAAATAAGTTTCTGTTTATATACACATATGTATAAATGACATGGTTTTCCTCTGAGATATTCTACAATTGAAATCTTACTCTTGTATTTTTAAGGATTTTTTTTAAACTCAAGATGTCTTAGGTGCCTTTTATTTTAGTATACATACATTCATTTAGTTCTGGTATTTTTATTTAAAATGTCATAAGATTGTAGAATAAATCAGCGATGCATCTTATCACCACTCTCTGAATGCGCCTATCTAGGCTTGGAGCCTTTTTGAAGCTCACAGGGAAGAAAGTTTTCCAAAGCAAGTCAGGTCTTCTAGGGCTTTCTCAACTATCACCTTCCCTCCTAGCATCTCACCTGCTTCTATTTCAAGCTGTTCTCAACATCTTTAAATGCTCTTACCTCAGGGTTACTCTGGCTATGTCAGGGCTATATCTACTCAATTTTGAATGAACTGCTCCAATTCCAATGAAATTTTGGGAGAAAAAAAGTAAACATATGTGTGCCCAGGAAATACCTTAAATAGAACTTACAGAATCTCTCTTATATATTATCTTAATGTGTTCTTCCTAAAATACTTTGAGTCAATCACCTATTTTCAAATATCATACATGATTAAAAATGTAAATATTACTCAAAGAGTATATGACAAATAAGACATTCGCTTAACAAGGGATATTCAATATATTATTTTCCATCTCATTCCTTCTGAATATTAAAAACTATTAATATTTAATGAGGTACTTTGGTCCACTTCACATCTTAATGGCCAATATTTTTTTAATTTCTCAATATTTTTAAGACGAACCCAATATTTCTAGCAACAATGAAATTTTCTATTGATTAGTAATATTTATAAGTAAGTGTGGATAGTCTTAATGTATTTCATATTGTGGAAAACTATTTATCTACATGTGTAAGAACAAAAGTGTTAGCATTTTTATTCACATACTGGGGAGCCATGTTAACTATACCGTGGGTGCTTGGAGAAACATGAGGGTACGGAGGGTAGTGACTGCTTCCCCTAAGACAGGCCCTTGACCACATGTTACAGTAAATGAATGAGGTTTATGATCTTTTTCACTTTCGGCATTTAATCACACCTATTTTTGGTTGCTGATATCTACAAAATTGTTTAGTTCTACCTTTTCTCTAGTGATAAAAGACTTGGTAGTAATTTGTGTTCTAAAGTCAATTGTCTCTAATGGTTCTGGTCATTTTTTTTGTGGGCCTGGCTACTAGAAATTGCTGGAAACTAGGTAGATAACATTGTGTTTGATGTTGTTTTCACAGATTTTATGCTTCATTTGGTCTCAAAAAAAATACACACAAGCTTTTCACAGGGTCGTATCTTATTCAAATGTGTTTTTACGACCTAACCTGAAAGCTCTGACTAAACTCGAAGGCGGCCAGTACTTTGGCTCACCATCCAGGGCCGTGCTATCAGCAGCAGCTCCATAATGCAGTATTGCTTTTGCTATTTTATGACAATCTGCAGGCACTCTGGAGGACCGGATTGGCAATTCATACCATTCTACCACATAATGCAAATTTCCTGAACTACAAGGTAGCATTTGTCTTAGTAGCAACACGAAGGTGAACACAGAGCACTGTAGCAAAGCCAATGATTTATGATCCATGGGAATGACTGCGCCCCACCGGCTGGTTAAGTGTGAGGCTTTAACAGCTATAAGGCATAAATCTACTGTCTATGAGGCTGCTCACTTTTATTACTATTTTTCTAACTTGAGAATGTTCCTGTTGGGGATAGAACCACCTTGTCTCATCATTTATTACCAACGCTTAAAGCTTTTGTTACAACGTGAGTCTTTGCGTAGGATGTGGGGTGACCTGGATCGATTCTCTCAGATTCTCTCACTCTCGTCTTCGTAGTTGGAGGAGGGGGGTGAGTGGTAAAAGGAAGTGTGTCAGTACCAGATTCAGAACCAGAGTCTAATTCTGAGAAACTGGGGAAATAATGCAAAGAACACTGAAGTACCTCGAGTAACAGGAGAAAACATGAAACCTTTCAAAGGTAACAGGGGAAAACCAAAGTGTTAGCAAGGACTGTTAATCTAATTCTGCTCAAAGGTAGGAAAATAGGGCGCAGACGGAAGAGAGACAGAGGTCTGTGAAACACGGTGTGATGAACAAGAGTTGAATCTATTTCTGCTCCAGTTAATGTCTTTTGTGTATCTTATCATTTCTAGTGCTGATTTTATTTTTCTTCCACATAAAGTCAATTCCTTGCAATTTCTTTATTCAAATCATATACCTGTATTGATTCATTTCCTGAAAGAGGAAAACAAATTTCTCACCCTTTTAACCCTTTGTTTAATAAGCAAAGTAGGTGTATGGGTGTGTGTTTGTATGGCTGTCATATAAATAGTGACATTTTTCCAACTGGCATTTTGGAAGATACACACTGACATGTAGTCTCATGTACAGATGTTATATTTTAGAGCCTCCTCTATGTATCTTCACAGTAACTGTTAGCTCTAACCAGAAATACCTTCCTCAATGGGCGCATAACAAGGCCGTTACTGATGGTTAAGACCAATATAAAATGAACATTCCGTTTTGGTAGGTTTACAGTGTTTATACATATGTATTGTGAGTGCAGCCATCTTTGGTAGAGAAAGTTCTCTTATAGGAATTTGGTGACCCATGTTCTACCTAAGCCTCAAAGCTTATTCATTCTGTGACCTTGAGTATGTCCCTCTATTGTCTTAGTTCATTTTCCCTCCAACTTGGAAAGGACAAATAATGTCTCCCCTAGTTGCCACACGTGGCTAATCTGACTACAGATAGATACCACACCCCAAAGCACGTGCAGTAGTGCAGAAACATAAAGGCTCATCCACAGAGTATGGATGATCTGCACGTATACAAAGAATTATATCTTTTTTTATTTTATATAAGGCACAGGAGGTTTTTCTTCTGTTTTAGTATTCTACAACAGAACTTCGCATTAAATTCTTCTATTATTATTATAACTTCATATTAACATTTCAGGACAAACTTATTTTAAATCAATTCCCTCCTGTTATCAATTATTCCAATACACAATACAAACAAGCACATTTTCATAGAAAAATACATAGGATATGTGTCACTCGTAAACAGCCCGAAGAGTCAACTACTTGAGAAATGATTAGCCATGTTGTGATAAATTTTCATTTCTTAGCAATAATAAGAGTTATCTACTTATGTTGGTGTTTTCATTACTAAAGAACTAAGACAAACATAAAATAGATTTTTAATATAGTTATATCTGTCTGGAAACCTGTGGGCAGCGTTTGAGTCAGAAGCCAGGTCTATTGAGAAAATGGGTTTAGCAAGGCTGCCTGTGTCCTTGGAATCCAAAGTTCAAGGGTCTTGCAGGGCTCCCCGGAACTCGGTGGACAAGG